>PVJI01013104.1:0-48970 GCA_004026765.1 Micronycteris hirsuta | reverse complement strand
GAAGCAAGGGAGGGAGGTGGGTTTGCCTGGGGTGGGGTGGGGGGTGGGTAAATGCGGACAACTGTAATTGAACAACAATAAAATAATTAAAAAATAAATAAAAAATAAAAAGAGAACCAACTGTATGGGAAAACATATTTGCCAATGATACCTCAGACAAGGGTTTCATCTCCAAAATATATAAAGAACTCATATGACTCCACCCCAGGAAGACAAAACACCCAATTAAAAAATGGGAAAAAGTCTTGAACAGACACTTCTTCAAGGAGGACATATGGAGGGCCCAGAGACATATGAAAAGATGCTCATCATCGCTAGCCATCAGAGAGATGCAAACTGAAACCACAATGAGATACCACCTCACACCAGTCAGAATGACCATCATAAACTAATCAACAAACAAGTGTTGGAGTGGTTGCAGAGAAAAGGGAACCCTACTGCACTGTTGGTGGGGATGCATACTGGTGAAGCCACTGTGGAAAACAGTATGGTACTTCCTCAGAAAATTAAAAATGGAACTGCCTTTTGACCCAGCCATTCCACTGCTGGCATTATACCCTAAGAGCCCTGAAACACCAATCCAAAAGAACCCATGCACTCCAATGTTCATAGCAGCACAATTTACAATAGCCAAGTGCTGGAAGCAACCCAAGTGTACATCAGCAAATGAGAGGATCAAGAAAATATGATACATTTACACAATGGAATTCTATGCAGCAGAGAGAAAGAAGGAGCTTATACACTTTGAGACAGCATGGATGGAACTGGAGAGGATTATGCTAAGCAAAATAAGCCAGGCGGTGAGGGACAAATACCATATGATCTCACCTTTAACTGGAAGATAATCAACAAAAGAAAAAAGTAAGAAAAATATAACCAGAGACTTTGGAATTAAGAACAATCTAACTATAGCCAGAGGAAAGGGGGGAGTGGATTGTGGGGAGAAGGGTTTTCAGGAACTACTATGGGAGACACGTGTACAAAACCAAGGAGGAGGGTGGAAGCAAGGTGGGGAGGTGGGTTTGGATGGGATGGGTTGGGAGTGGAGGGGAAAAATGCAGACAACTCTAATTGAACAACAATAAAGTAATTTTAAAATTTTTTTAAAAGGTACACCTAAAGTTTAGAAAATGTCCTTGAAAACTGTAAATTTCTCTTTTGAAGATCAAAACATTTTAAATCCACAATGGGGACTTGCTATTTAAGTAAACCATGATATTAAACCTTTTGTAAAGTTGAGAATCTGTTGAGTTCTATGACTAATTTCCCCCTGATTATGCCTGTATATTTGCGTATGAGGTCCCTTTAAAATGGAAAGCTTTCTAAATGAGGGGTATTGTTGGACTCAGATACAACTTGTGAGACTTCAACATGCCTCACACTGCCAGGCTCAGCATATGACATTTAAAGGACAACAATTCAAGGTTGTTTCTATTGCCTCACAGTCCAAGAAATACTGACACAGATTTTCAGACAAATTCATGAATATCCCAAGGCAAAACAAGGCCTTTCAAACCCAGAGCAACACTGGGAACAGAAAGTAGGGAGTGTGTGGATTGGAAGGGGATATTGTCAGAGAAGCAGCAGCAGCATCTATTCAAAACATAAAGCAAAGAGTAATGACTCAGGATGAGGCCAGAACTAGTGTTGGAAGTATGAGTAAAAGTCACCCATGTCAAAGTTAGGTGATGACTAAATTGAAACTGAAAAATGGGTAACGAGTTAGAAGTATAAACAACAGAATAGGTCTTAGAGATAGAGGCTTTGTAACCAAAACTAAGAAAAGTCTGAAAATTTGGGAGCATTTCAGGTGAGACACTGTCCCTGTTTGCATGGTATTGAAGGGTTTCAAGAAAGGCAAGACTTTCAGTCCTAAAACAGGGTAAACTGGGATGGTTGGTCACTCCAGGTATATCTGGTCTTGGGCAACAGTTAATGAGCCAGGTGGAGTTAAAGATTCGGAGAGCACTTAACATAGTCACCCCTAGAATCTATAAATACTGTTTTGATCTCTACTCCTACTGCATTCGTTTTCTATGCTGCTATGACAAAATACTACGACTTAGTGGCTTAAAAGAACACAAATTTATGAACTTACAGTTCCTTTTTAAGTATATTTTATTGATTATGCTATTACAGTTTTCCCAATTTTTCCTCCTTTATCCCCTCTCCACCCTGCAGCCCCAACCCTCCAGCATTTCCCCTCTTAGTTCATATAAGTTCTTGGGTTGTACATGTAAGTTCTTTGAATTCTGTTTCCTATACAATTTTTGACCTCTCCCCATCTATTTTATGCCTACCAATTATTTTTCTTCTTCCGTATACCTTTTCCACTCTATTGACCTCCTCCCCCTCCCCACTGAAAACCTTCCATGTGATATCCATTTCTCTGATTCTGTTCCTGTTTTAGTCATTTGCTTAGCTTTTGTTTTCATTGTTTTTCTTTTTTTAAGGTTCATTTGTCGATAGCTGTGAGTTTGTTGTCATTTTACTGTTCATAGTTTTTGACCTTCTTCAATTTCTTAGATAAGTCCCTTTAACACTTCATATAATAAGGGTTTGATGATGATGAACTCCTTTAACTTTACCTTATCTCAGAAGCACTTTATCTGCCTTTCCATTCTAACTGATAGCTTTGCTGGATAGAGTCATCTTGGATGTAGGTCCTTGCCTTTCATGACTTTGAATACTTCTTTCCAGTCCCTTCTTGCCTGCAAGGTTTCTTTGGAGAAACCAGCTGATAGTCTTATGGGCACTCCTTTGTAGGTAAGTCTCTTCCTTCCTCTTGCTGCTTTTAAGATTCTCTATCTTTAATCTTGGGTAACTTTATGATGATGTACCTTGGTGTGTTCTTCTTTGGTTCCAACTTCTCTGGGACTCTCTGGGCTTCCTGGACTTCCCGGAAGTCTATTTCCTTCACCAGATTAAGGAAGTTTTCCTTCATTATTTATTCAAATAAATTTTCAATTTCTTGCTGTTGTTCCTCTCCTTGCACCCCTATAATTCAGATATTGGAATGTTTAAAGTTGTCCCAGAGGTTCCTAAGTCTATCTTCACTTTTTTGAATTCTTGTTTCTTTGTTCTGATCTGATTGGATGTTTGTTTCTTCCTTTTGTTCCAAATCATTGATTTGAGTCTGGGTTTCCTTCCTGTCACTGTTGGTTCCCTGAATATTTTGCTTTATTTCATTTTAGGTATCTTTCATTTGTTCTTTCATTTTCTCACCAAGCTCAATCAGTTATGTGAACATTTTGATTACCAGGGCTTTAAACTCTCCATCAGATAGGTTGGCTATCTCCTCATCGTTTAGCTCTCTTTCTGGAGTTTTGCTCTGTTCTTTCATTTGGGCCCTATTTCTTTGTCTCCAAGTGTCTGTTAAGTTGTAAGGGGGCAGGGCCTTAGGTATTCACCAGGGCAGGGCAACCCTCCTTACTTCGCAGTGCTGCCTGTCAGGGAGGGACCAGAGAGGGAACAATGCAGCTTGTCTGCCTGGCTTTAGCCCCACTTTCTAACAAACTCTCATGTGAGACTGGGAGTTTCTCCCACCTTGGCAACCCCTGCCGTACTCCACAGTCAGCTCCGAGTCTCAGTTTCCCATTCAGTCAGCCCGGCCCACATGGTCCACCGCGTCAGCAGGGTTCTCTCAGACAGCCTCTCCTGCACAGTCTGCCACCTTGCAGAAGGTTCTCTCTGTCCACCCGTCTTACTGGTGTGGTTGGTCTGGTTGACTGTTTCTTTAATTCCTTGGTTGTCAGAATTCCATGCAGTTTGATTTTCTGGCACTTCTGGTTGTTTATTGATTTTAGATTGATTGTTATCCTCCTTTTGGTTGTGTGAGGAACTGAAGGGTTTCTACCTATGCCTCCATCTTGACCAGAACTCGAACTTACAATTCTAAGGACTGAAGTAGAAATGGGTTTCACTGGGCTGAAACCAAGGTGAGCACATTTCTGCACTCCCTCCAAAGGTTTTGGGGGTGAATTTTTTCCTTGCCTTTTCTACCTTGTAGACCTGCATACCTTACATTCCTTTACTTTCGGTGGCCCCTTATTCCAGCTTCAAAGTCAACAGTGTGGCATCTTCAAGTCTCTCTACTTCCATCTTCATGTTGTCTTTTGTTTATCTCTTGCTCCTCCTGCATCTCTCTTGTGGTTATACTGAACCCACCCAGATAATCCAGTATAATATCCCTATCTCAAGATCCTTAACCTAATCACATTTTTAAAGCCCTTTTTGTCATATAAGGTAACATTCACAGGTTCTGGTGGTTAGGTCATAGATATACTTGAGGGACCAAAGGACCAGTTTGGAAGCTGGGAGTAGCAAGTTTGACAGAGATATAAAAGGGTAAAGTTGAGTTCACATGATTCAGTTCTCCTTCACCTCTATCCAACCCTGCCCTTGTTTCCCCAACACTCACAACTCTTAGATGTAGGAAAGGGAAGAATCAAGAAGAAAAGGCAAGTGGGAGGTAATGAAGAGAAGAGGAACACACAAGGGGCTGTGAGATCCAGCTACGCTTGCCAGTCTGAGAACATGCCTTTCATATCTCACTTCCAAGTTTTTCTTCGATTCACTCTTAACATCATATTTTTATACTGTTTTCTAGTGTATTAATAATTTAATTACTTTTAAACACTCCTTACACCAGTTCTGTCAGGTTCTAAACATTGTCCAGCTATTGCAGATGGAAACACTGGGGCTCCAAAGTCAAGCAGTTGGTCAACGTCACCCAGCTCCAAAGTACAGATTCAAAACTCAGAAGAAGAAAGTGAAGAAGACTGGAAATGTCCTAGAAGAAGGAAGTCCTTAGAAGACCTAAAACAAAGCTTTCCATACTTCCTACCACCCCCCCATAATACGCTGGTGGAGAAGACACACTTGCTAGTAGGTAAGCACAGAGGGCGCACAAAAATGGGCCAAAAGAATGGAGGGGCAGAAATAATTGCCTCCTATTCTAATGGGCCCTGTCAACAGGAGCTTGGACTCCAGCACATAATTTGTTTATTCCTCATATATGGATGGTTAATAGTATATTATTTAGCCTAAGTTACAGAAAAATATAGAAAACTGTCTTAGGAAAATTCAGAGTAGTCACCAAATCCTTGCTAACAAATCAGGTACTCTGCTTTTGCAGAACCCAACAAACATAGCTATTCCACAAAGCTAAATATTTCCTGATACAGGCCATGGCTGGTGTAGCTCAGTAGATTGAGTGCGGGCCTGCAAATCAAAGTGTTGCCAGTTCAATTCCCAGCCAGGGCATATGCCTGAGTTGCAGGCAAGGTCCCCAGTAGGGGGTACATCAGAGGCAACCACATATTGATGTTTCACTCCTCCTCTTTCTCCCTCCGGTCCCCTCTCTCTAAAAGTAAATAAGTAAAATATTTTTAAAAAATAAATAAATATTCCCTGGTACAAAAAGAAGGTAAAGAAGGATACATGATTCAAAGGACATAAACAGGGCTTAGAGTACAGCTACATGAAGTGAATGACAGCCCAGCTGTGTTGAACATAACAGGAATGCATTCCAGGGGACTGTTAGCATCAAAAGATCAATTGGTTTTCATTGGGATCCAGTAAGGAATGAATTAATCTGGCAAACATTTGTTGAGGTCCTACTGTGTCTCAGGCATTGGATTAAATTTTATATTTTAGTTTATTTAATCCTGCCACAGGTTCAACAAGGCAAATATTATTATTACTATCTGGAAGATGAGGAATAAGTTAAGGGTTCAAGAGCCACCCTATCATCATATGGTTAATAATTGACAGAGCTAGGAATTAAGCCCAGGTCTTCTGCCTCAAAATTCTATGTGTCTGCTAATACAGAACAGGTGTTTAATTACAGTGCTTACTTTTGAAACTACTAAGCTGTTATTGAGAATTATGGAATCTGGGTAAACATAGATGAAATAATAAGCACAAAATTAATTAGCCTGCTTTATATGGAGGAGTTAATTCTCCTCATCCTAGATCCAACCCACAAACACTCTGATAGGTAGGCAACTGTATTACAGGTATACTGCAGACAGACTAGACTAGGAAGGAATAGCACTGGAACATTGCTGCTCACTGTGTTACACCTACACTTCAAAGAATGTGTATAAACATATTTTCCAGGGCATGGACTGAAATTCAAGTCCATATTACTCTGAAAAATTAAGCTATTATATCATTATTTGTAGCTCTGTGATACTTATATTCTGAATAGTTTCTTCATCCCCCTCTCCAACTGAGAAAAATATCCATCTTCCTTCCAGAGGTGGGTACAATAATGAGCATTAAGAGATGACTAGGATTCTTTATGGATCAGCGGGCCAGTCTGAGAAACTTTCAGATTTCAGTCCAGGTTTAATAATATCAAAGCCAACATATTAAGAATGTTCCTTTCTATCTGCTCCCATTTCCTCTATAGACATCAACCAGGCTACATTAGCTTCAGAAAAATAACCTCAAAAGCCCCAGAACAAATGTGTGATTTGCCTAAAAAAGAGAAAATTCAGGATGACATATTTACACATGTCATACTAAGAAAAATTGGTAATTTCAAATAATTTGAAAGATAAAAAACAATAAAATTCAAGAAACAGAAATGGTCAAGGCAGTTGTATTTCTGAACTCTTTACCCCACGTAAGAAAAAAAAATAGTCTGAATAAGTAAAGCAATGGTAAAGGAGTCAAATGGACTCCTAAAGGAGAATGCAGAGTGAACCACAAGCAAGGAACAGAATACAATGCACGTTCCCTCTGTGGTTCCTTCCCAGGACATGATCAGCCCAAGTCACTCCCTTTAATATTTAATCAGCCATCATTTGTTAGCATGCCTTCCCTCAGGTTTCCAGTGCTCACCAGCCCAACTATGCCTAGGGCTCCAGCATTCAACAGTTGAAACTCCCTCATGGGTCCAATCTCCTTGCCCATAACACACTTTCCAATAGTAGTGGTTTAGTAATCCATATCCTAATATACTACCTAGTGCATTCTGATTTAGCCCCAAAAAGTGTCACTAATAGAGACATGATAGACAATGAGATTGTCTCAGAGTTGAGTTTCTAAGATGCAGTTTAAATAACGATAACCACAGTGGTGGGGGACAAATAACATATGATCTTGCCTTTAACTGGAACATAATCAACAAAAGAAAAAATCAAACAAAATATCACCAGAGACATTGAAATTAAGAACAATCTAACAATAGCCAGAGGGAAGTGGGGAGGGGACTGTGGGGAGAAGGGTTTTTAGGAACTACTATAAAGGACATATAGATAAAACCAAGGGGGAAGGTGGAAGCAAAATGAATGCTAGCTGATCTGATAAACCAACCAAATGGATAAAGGCTTAATAATAAAATGAAAATATATTAAGAAATATGGCCTTTCTGGATTAAAATGTCAGCTCTTGAGTAAAATAAATAAGGTTTTTATTCCCAACTTAGCCACTTTTATGAACTGTGTAACCTTGAACATTTAACCCCTCTGTGCCTCAGTTTTCCTATCCTGAGCAACTGGATAGTACTTACTTCACAGTTTTGTGTTACAGAAGAGCAAGCATCAAATGCAGTTCTTGACGCAGAAAAAGTATTCAGTGTCTGTTGTCTCTATCCCTCCCTTCCTAGTCTTCACTTGTTGTTAAAACAACTTGCTTGTTCTAGCTTTCGATGGCCGTCTGTTTTGATTTCACACATGTGATTAACCATTGACTATGATAAAGGAATCAAAAACGCTATATGATTGCACCAAATATACCAGGGCTATTAACCAGGATTGCAGCATGGTTACATCTCTTATTCCAGGGGTTCTACTGGTTTTTGAGGCCTTCAATTATCCAGAGTAGGTGGCAATTAAAAATGTCCTGGTTTGAGGAATACTCTTCAAAAGGCATTTAGTAAAGCTAATCAACATCTAAGGAAATGCAACATCAAGGAACAATAAAGGAAGGGTCCTGAGCTTAAAGCAAAGCCATTCCTGGACAAATCCATTGTTATTTTAGTTCTAAATATCTATCTAGGCTGTCTTCATCAGAGTATAATAACAAATCTTTCCTACATTTTTCAAATATTGCACAAGAGTCTTCGCCCTCTTAGAATAGCTACTCCAGACATTTTCAAACAAACTCATCCAGACCCTTGGCCACTAACACATCTAAAGAACAAGGAATAGACACGGTTAGATATTAGCTTAGAAACACCTTTGTTCATTAGTTCATTACTAAGACAGCAAGTTGATTCCTCGAAGGTTAAATTCATAGAAAAGAAAATTGTCATTTTTACAATAGGAGCTAAGTAGATGGCTGTGGCCGTCACCTTTTTTTACTCAAAGCAACCAAGTACTCACAGTTGTCAGTGTGTCCTTACGCTACTGCAAGGGAAGTCCATACCAACAGACAGTGGGGAAAATGGACAAGATTTCTGATGGCTGCTTATTAAAGACACACAACAGAATCATACCAGGGCATAATTTTGACCTTTTGGTCTTTAAAGAATGACATTGAAGATCAATCCAGCACCTTAATATAATTTATGTGACATCAGGCCTCATATGAATGTCACAGCTGTTAGGACCCTAGAAGGTTTGGTGCCAAATAAAACCTTATAAGAACCTCCCTTGATAAGACCAAATGTGACCAATTGTGAGCTGATACAATCTTATCTCATTAATTTGAATGATACACAGAAGACTAGTGTTAATTAGTATAAGTCTAAATTCCATATTTATGAATCTGCAGAGCTTTAGGACATTCACATATATCCAGTGACTCAGGAGTTCATAAGCAAGGGATCCACCTGGGGGTTCTTTAATGCAAAAATAAATATTTTAAATTAACTGCTAAGGGCCAGATGCATAACTAAGCCAATAAGTGCTATAGGCACTTTCCAATCTTGAAGCAATCAAAGAGAGCTTTATTGGAATAGTAGGACTTGAGTTAGGATGCTAGGGAAGGGCAAGACTTAGAAAATCAAAGAGGAGAGATGATGATTTTTCAAGTGTGTGGGTTAGTTCCTTTAAGTTCAAGGGACAAAGGCACAATCAGGTTACTCCAGTGAGAAGAGAAGTAACCTTCCATTGTAATCTAGGAGGGGAAGTAGGAAATACAGGAAATGGTATCAGCAGTTCCACAGCCAGCATTGTGTGGACCTTAGATACCTTTTAGGATGTAAAGTTTTAGTAATTGAATAACAATTCTAAAAATAGAACAAATAACCAGACTAGTAGGTATCGATTACTTTTAACTCTAATCATTATTTCATATTGACTATTTTTATTTTGTCTCTGTTTTTCTCTCCCTACTTGCATCTTTCTATGTTCCTACTCTCCTACAAAAGACTTGATAGTCTGGCGCTCTCTCTCTCTCTCTCTGATAGCTATCTCTCTGCTTATTTGTAGCTTGATTTTTATAATGTCTTATGTGTCTCCATGTTCTTGTCCACTCTACCATCTACTGACTGTGTTTTTCATATATGTGCCATAACACAGAGAACTAAATGGGTTGACCTGTCATCAAATTTGGAGCATCCCTATTAGGAGAGCTCTTATACTAAGCCACCCATTGATCACTCATCTGTCTGGACTACTAAGTTTTAGTCAGGCCCATTCGGTTGTGGCTGGGATGGTAGGGTCATTTGGCACAAAGCATGGTGGCAACCCATGGCAAAATTCTCAGAAAGAGCCATGGGAAAGATTTCTCACAGGGGGTAGTATGTTTGGCCCCACCTTTCATGGTCTGTCCACCAAGCTAGAGATTAAAAAATGGTAATTTATACATACTTGGGAAATAATTAGTATATCAGTGTATTGGTTTGCTAGGACTGTCATAACAAAATACCTAAGATTGGGGCGCTTAAACAATAGTTAGTTATTTTCTTACAGTTTCGGAGGCTAAAAGTTCAAGATCAAGGTGTCAGCAGATTTGGTTTCTCCTATGCTCCTCTCCTTGGCTTGCAGATGGCTGCCTTCTCATTATGTCCTCACATGCACATGGCCTTTCTTGTCTATGTACATATCTCTGGTTTTTTGCCATGTGTCCAAATATTTTCTTCTTATAAAAACAGTCATACAGGATCAGGACCAACCCTAACAGCCCCATTTTCACCTAATTTCCTCTTTAAAGGCACTATCTCCAAATATAGTCATATTAAGAACTACTGGAGATTAGGTCTTCACCATATGAATTGGGAAAGGAGACACAATTCAGCTCATGACAATCAGCATGAATGAAGAGGGGTAAGGGACTGGGAGATGGAAATAATGTTTGTTAAGTATCTGCTATACAAGGTACTATGCTAAGTGCTTCTATAAAGGTTTTCCTGTATAATTCTCAAAATAATTCCCATGATATTGACACTTATTATTTGGTTTTATAGAAGAGGATACTGAAGACCAAATAGCTTAAGATTATACAGTAATTGAGTTGAAATTCAACCTCAGGTATGAATTACTCTCAAGCAAGTATTCTTGCCAGTACACACTGCCACTGCCCAGAGCTACTTAGACAGATGTGTTTAAAATGTAAGAATTTACTATATATTGCCATTTATCACATTACATATTGCAGTATACTGACATTCAGAGCAGGTTGTAAATGTCAGGGCAAGTAGTGTAATAAAGGATCATTGAAGTGTTTGAATTGGGAAGACACAATAGTCGTATGGAAAGTGATGTTCTAGGGAAACTAGTAAAAGCAAACTTTTATTGAGTGTTTATTATGTGTCAGACATTATAATGAGTACTTTACGTGGATTAACTTATTTTTAATCACAACAACTTTATGAGATAAATATTACTATCTCCATTTTACAGAGGAAGAAATTGAGACAGATTAAGTAACTTGTCCACAGGTCATAAAATCTGTAAATGACAGAGCTGACACTTGAGTACAGTCTGGCTCAGAAATTAATCTGATACATAATGTGAAGGATGAAATATAGGTAAAAGAGTCTGGACATAGGAGACCAGTTTGGACATTATTGTAAAGTCTCAATTCAAGATGATGAGGGCTGGATCAAGGTGATAGAGATGGAAAAGAAAGGAAAGGATTGATGTGAGAGATAGTGGTGAAGGACTGCTGTCACTTTTAACTGTTAGGAACAGGACATCTGCAGGGAATGAGAAAACCAGTATCATTTGTCTGCTTGTTCTTTCTAAAAGCTACACCTAGGTTCACTTTCTATTCACGTATGACGAAAACAGAAGAAAAAAATGATAGAGTCTTGCAGGTGTTCTCTAAAACAATAGCCTAAATCCACATGACTTGTTTATTCCAATCAAAAGGTAGTGATTTTCTAATCTCAAAGGAGAGAGGCACATTCTCCCACCAAACAAGAGTCTTAACAACCATCTATTGTATTTGCTGGTGATTTATACACAATAGTTTCCTTAGCAACGAGGAACTAACAACTTGGTTGGAGTTAAAATGAAATTTCTAAGATCTCAGAAATTATACTGTAAAATGATGTAATACGTCATACTGAATCATGCATTTGCCAAGTATTAACAAAGAAAATTGAATGTACTTTTAAAAAGATATTGAAAGTGTTTTTTTATAAATGTTGACAACCTCTACTATAACCAAAGGCCACACATTTCACAAAATTATGGAGACAATTTCATTGAAAAAAGTTTGATAGAAAAATGTACTCTTATTTTTCTACATCGTATTTATTCATTTTTTAAAAGATTTGATTTATTTATTTTTAGAGAGAGGAGAAGGGAGGGAGAAAGAGAGGGAGAGAAACAGCAGTGTGTGGTTGCCTCTCACATGGCTCCCACCGGGGACCTGGCCTGCAACCCAGGCATGTGCCCTGACTGGGAATCGAACTGGGACCCTTTGGTTCCCAGCCCGCACTCAATCCACTGAGCTACACCAGTCAGGGCCGTATTTATTCATTTTTAAATGAAAGTGAAAAGAGTGATAAACAAATGTTTGGTAACTGCCTCCTACCTAGGCGGTGCCACATACATGATCCCTGTTTAGTCTAAAGATTGCCTTCATATCATACTTGTACCCAATCATTTTGTTTCCTGCCTCCAGGAAAGCTCTTTCCTTATGAACACATTTAACTTTGGAAGAAAAATGGGAATCAAGCATAGCCAGTCTATTGGGTGACTGTGTATTGACTGACATTCAAAGATGAATGCAGGTCTGACAGCAGTTGAGGCAGTTGGGGCTTCATTGACCTAATGGCCAAAACAGTCAGTGCTTCAAGACAAAGTTATGTTGATCTCCAGCACAGACTGCATGAATGTCACAACAGCACTGAATCAAGGAACTCTGCCAAAGCTTGGTGCCATGATGATGATACCCTAAAATAGAATGTATAGAAAACACAGAGCCTTCTATATTTCCAAGGCCATTGCTGGAACCTGTGAATGGTGATTAAGAAATGTGATTACTATAAGACATAGCAAGTTATTTCAAATAAGAATCCTCTTTGTCTGCAAATATTTATTTTATTAAGTCAGTGATCATATGTATAAAATCACAATCAGAACTCATTTTATCAAACACACCTATTTCTGCATGCTGGGAATTAGTACTTATCTGGATATTGGGGGAGGCCTGAAAACAAATTAAGCTTTCTCTGATTATCTATCTTCTTTATTTTCTTTACAAGAAAGCTATTATCCGGACAATTCATTGCAAATGAACATTGCTTTAAAGAGAAAACTTTGCTTTTCCTTCCCCAGGCCAAATTCAATAGGAATCATTGCCATAATCTTTAGTCTATGAAGCCCCTGGAGTAAGATCATCCATCCAAAAGTAACAAAATGGCTCCCCTCTCAACTTCCCTCTGTCCAATGCCTTAAGTCCCCTAATGAAATTTTAAGTGGTCCTTCAGCACTTAATTTTACTCTCCAGCCTTTCACAATATTTGTTTGCTCTTGCAAGGAAAATCATTGCTAGCAATACATTTCAAAATGCTACCATGCATTTAAGAAGCAAGGTTTTGCCAAAATAAAATCAAATTTTTTAAAGTCAGGAAGTTCTGGATTTCAGCCATTTTATTCATTGCATGAGTTTAAGTAATTTAATCTCTGGGTCTCAGTTTCTTCACCAATAAAATGGAAAAAATAACGTATTACCTCATAGATTTTTTTGTAAGGATTAAATGAGGCAATGCATAAAAAGAGTTTAGCACAGTGCTGAGTAAGTATTCAATCTACTCTTAGGCATTAAAAATTAATATTAATAAATTTGAACTATGGAAATCTTTACCTTTTTCTTTCTATTGTGCCCTCCATTATAGCAAAGCTAAGAGAATAATGATAACAAATTACAGATATCCTTATTTTCTAATGTTTCCCCAACTCACACAAGGCAGCCTCTTTTCTGCACCTTTACAAGAAAGTCAAAACTGATTTTGACTCAAGGCTTCATATTTGTACATTAGTACAGTGCATGGCTCTAGCCTTAATCATACAGCTATCGCAGGTTCACTCTAGGTCATTAATACAGAAATATGAGGTATAGCAAGCATGAATTTGCCTGATTACAAGCTCAGACATGCTAAAAAAATTCTCCTCTGAGCCATCATTCTGCTTAATGCAGAATATTTTTTTTAAGATTTTATTTATTTATTTTCAGAGAGAAGAGAAGGGAGGGAGAAAGAGCAATGTATGGTTGCCTCTCACATGGTCCTCATTGGGGACCTGGCCCGCAACCCAGGCATGTGCCCCAACTGGGAATCGAACCGGGACCCTCTGGTTCCCAGCCCGTGCTCAATCCACTGAGCTACACCAGCCGGGCATTAATGCAGAATATTTAAGGCACTTGTGTTCAGGTAAGTTCAGTAATTTCTCAGTTCAAATGGAATCCTCGGTCCTAATCACGATTTTTCCCTTTGTTTCTCTCCTTCCTTAGGATCAGTGATCAGCTCTGTGTATGTTAGAGAATGGAGAGGCAGCTAAATGGAATGCCACTGTGTTATCTTTGCTTTCTTACTGCTCCAGATGTAACATATCCCATCTGTTCCTAAGCACACATGTTGTGCAATGCGCTCTTGAATTCTGGAGCAGTTAATGTTTGCTGTTTAACAAGCTACCTCAAAACTTAGTAGCTTAAAATAACAACCATTTATTTAGCTCACAACTCTCTGGGTAAGCAATTTGGGCTGGACTCATTTTTGCATCTACAGTCAGATGGCAGTCAAGGACCTCATTCACATGTCCAGAGATTGTCTGGCTATCGGCTGGGGTGAGAGTGTAAGTGGACCACATGTCTTTCATAATCCAACAGGCTGATCAGACTGATCAGAAGTTCCAAGAGAAGCAAGAGAATGGAAACCCCAAAATGTAAGCACTCCTTCAAGTTTCTACTTGCCATCATATTTTATGTTGCCTCATTAGCCAAATCAAGTGACATGGACAAGCCTAGAATCAATGTGAAGGGTGCTATCAAAATGTATAGAAACAAGAAAGCCTGAATAAATTAGAAGTCATTACTGCATCAATCTGCCACAAATAGAAATTGCTTGTTTTATGTATGTTGATCTTTTCTTGCCTAGGCCTGCCACACAGTACACCTCTACAATGAGACTGCTGTATTGGATAGAAGGGAAGTAGATTGCTCAACCAGGCTTCCCAACTCACCAGTCTTCACCCACCCAAGATGTGAAGTTTAAATCCCTCCTTTGATTTCCTCAACTTTTCAGTGAGATTTCCATCATGTTTCACTATCCCTTAGATTTGTCCCAACAGGATAGAGAGACAGAATGCAAGAACCTCCAAATTCATGTCTACCTCTCTTCCTACTTTTCCAAAACTCTCTGTTCATATTACTCCTTCCTTGGAAGATCTGTATGTTTGTATATGTGCATGCACATATACATGCACATGCATACAATATGTGATGTGTATGGGGAGAATATGCAAAAGCAGGACAAAAACTGTTTAGATTTATCATGTACTCTTAACTTTATCTCAATTATACTTAAACAAGTGTCTTTTTGTTTGAGCTCCAAAGCTAAAAGTTTTCCACCTTCATTCTCGAAGTTTATGCTAGTAAGTACCCATATGAATTCTGAATCTTTAAACATGGGAGCTATTATTCTGGATGCACAGGTTCTGGTTTAGGCCTTAGTTCCTCTCTGAATTCTTCTGTAACCAAAGGAAGAGCCTCCATAGAGCTCAGATAAGCTTTGCAATGGCCTTGCATAACTTCATGGGGAGGGGGAACAGTAGATGGAACACCTACATTGAAGAGTCTAAATGCAATTATTTACTAGGGAGAAAAATAGAGAGGCATAATATCTTGAAGTATTAACAAATGGGTTTTCATTATCTTTTTACCCCTCAACACTTCCCATTAAAATTAGACCTTGAGTTCTAAGACTTATTACCTCAGGTCACATTCTTAGAGTTTACTTTGGAATTAGACCTTGGAAACTCTTAGCAGAGCCACTGTCTCAATATATAAAGCTTTGGATTAAAAAAAAGCCACAAGATTTTTTAGAGAAAAATATTTTTTGAACTTAAGAATTTAAAGACAGTTCAAAGATGTAGAGAACAAAATTTATCTCATAAAAAAAGAGTTGGGAAGATTTTATAATGAAAGAGCCTATTTCCCACATCTAAAATGACATTAAGTGAGATTAGCTGAGGAAGAAAAGAGAGTTAAGACTAGTTTCTGGGAAGACAGATGATGAAAATCCCAGAAATGCTTGGAGAATACTGAGAGCAGAGACCTGTGCTTCACTTCCCTAATGAAGCTCAAGAAGACTACAAGCTCTGCAAAAATGGTATCCAAACACATCCAGATAGAGAAAGCTAAAAAGTCTTCCAAATCTCCCAATACCCAAGAAGAAGATGGAGAAATATCTCAGAGTTAGCTGTGCCCTTAAGAAGGCTACAAATGGCTGAGATATGTAGGGGCCTTGTAATTTTAACAAGGAAATACTGACAGTGAATTCCATGCCAACAGTGTAAAATGTAGTTTTGAGGACATTAGGAGACACTACAATAGGGATAAACAGCAACGGCCCAAATATAATAGGAGCTAAATTCCCCTCCTTGGACACCAAAGGAGATCAGAGAATCAACATGGATGAAATACCTTCCCTTTCTCTTTGATATTTAGATGCTATCTCATAGAATAAGGGAAAAGAGCAAATAAGAATAAGGAGCCTTGTGATAATACTGAGCCCACCCACATAATCCCGGATAATCTCCCCAACTCAAGATCCTTAACTCAATCACATCTTCAAAATCCTTTTTTGCCATCCAAGGTAACTTTGACAGGTTTCATGGATTAGAATATGAATATATATAAGGGGCCATTATTCTGGCCTATTGTGCAGAATAATCTGAGCTATGACCCAAGACCCAGGAAGCCTCATCCTCATATATATCACTTTTGATAGGGACGTATAGAGCCAAATGCTTGGCTCTATATCATATATATCACTTTTGATAGGGACGTATAAAGCCAAATGCTTAATACCAGTTGTTCACAGCCAAAATCTGTACTTATTTGTTGGTGCCTCTGCTATATCCACTAAAGATTTTGACTATTGCCCCTGATGACAAGTTAAGAAATGCCCCCCTGATGATATGAGCAGTTAGAGTTAACCCCTTGAGCAAGGCAGCCTTCAGAGCTAAATGGGCTGAATAAAGCTGAGATTTGTATGATTAGGTAGGTGATGGAGGTAAATAAAAATTATTACATTGTCTCTGTATATGTCCTGTATAACATCCAAAAAGGGGTAGTGTTTCCAGCAATCAAAAGGCATGCAATACATATCTCTATGTCCTTTTCCCTGTGATTTCTAAAGAAGATGTAGGTGATTAATTCCCTACTCCAGACTCCAAGGGACATATTCATTCATTCAACCATCTTTAGTGTCTGCTCAATGTCAGGAGTTATTCTAGGTGCTGGAGATGCAGGGGGGACAGTACCAGATAGTCTGGCATAAGGTTCTCAAACCATAAGCATCTGAATTCTTTAAAAAAATAGAATTTCTAGGGCTTTGCTAAAAAGATAGGTTCCTGAGCCCCTCCCTTAGGTAGTATTTTTCAGAAGGTTTGGGCAACTCAGGAATTTGCATATTATAAAGTGACAGCTGGAAGTGGAAATGTTCTCGTGAAAGTGCTAACTTACAGGAAGGAGCTCATCATAGTGGCAATGGCATAAAAGAATACTCAAGGCTAACCACTTACCATCTGTCTTTATTTCTGCTGACCCATCCTGTGAATTGGATCATACAAATACAATGGAATTCAATTTATATAGATGCTAACATATTTTCCACAATCCTTGTTAAACTGATGGTGAAATACATGATTTTATCTTTCTAGCTACAGTTCATTAGACCAGAATTGGACACCTAAATTAGAGCAGTTCAGCCATAGATATATCTGACCTATGGCATGACCTGGCTAAAGAGATCATACCTAAAAGAAGTGAAGTAAGTTGATAATTTCCTTTGTTGGTACTTTAAACAAAAAGTCACAGAGGTAAATTGCAAGTTAGCTACAGGAACTAAGCTGAAAGGTTATTAACAAAGTAGATCCAGATTTTGTGCATATACAAACTATACTATTGGGGCAGAGCAGAAGAACTTGAAGAAAATGAACATGAAATTATAAAAATGAAGCACAAGGACATGGAAGGAATTCATGCAAGTAAGGAGCCATGAAATTTAAACTCTTTAAGTAGTGGTGTATTAGAGCCAATATACACCCATTTGTGGAAGACAAATGTGTACTATTCAAGAATTTTGCAAGTTCAGACTTCCAGCCAAGATGGAGACATACATAGACACACTGTACCTCCTCGCACAACCAAAAGAGGAAAAACAACAATTTAAAAAACAAAAACAGCCAGATCTGATTGGAAATCGAACTGAGTAGAAGTTCAACAACCAAGGAGTTAAAGAAGACATGTTCATCCAGACCGGTAAGTGGGTGGAGTCGGGTGGAGAGCACTCAGCAAGACGCGGTTTGTGGAGCAGTACCGGCAATGCTCCAGCTGCAAGGAGAGGCCCATGGAGGGTGTGCCTGGCCAAAACGTGGCAGGAGCACTCAGTGAAACCAGGGCTGAAACTGGTGGACTGGGAGGTCCCTCATTCTCGTGCAGATAAACCGGGAGGAAAAGCTGGGGAGCGGAACAGAACACACAGCCCACCAACGCAGGGAAATAAAGCCTCAAACCACCAATTGAAAACACCTGTGGGGGTTGAGGTGGCAGCGGGAGGAACTCCTGGCTTCACAGGAGAGTTCATTGGAAAGACCCACAGGGACTTGGATCTGTGCAGGCCCGCCCACCCATCCCTGAGCCAGCAAAGAAGGGCCCAACTTGCTTGTGGGTAGCAGGGGAAGTGTGGAGAGCGGAGCAAGCGCCATTGTTCTCTCAGGACCTGCCCCCACAGGCTGCATCACAACGTGGGTTACCCTGCCCTGGTGAACACCTAAGGCTCCGCCCCTTAAAGTAACAGGTGCACCAAGAAAAAATGGCCCAAATGAAAGAACACATCAAAGCTCCAGAAAAAATACAACTAAGTGACGAAGAGATAGCCAACCTATCAGATGCACAGTTCAAAACACTGATAACCAGGATGCTCACAGGATTGGAAGAAAGATGGATGCAATTATTTGAACAAATGAAGGATACGAGAAAGAAAATGAGGAGAAATCTGCAGGGAACCAATAGGGATGAGAAGGAAATTGGGACTCAAATCAATGGAGTGGATGAGCAGAAAGAAAAAAACATCCAACCAGAAAAGAATGAAGAAACAAGAATTCAAAAAAATGAGGAGAGGCTTAGGAGCCTCCAGGACATCTTTAAATGTTCCAACATTCGAGTCATACGGGTGCCAGAAGGACAAGAGGAAGACCAAGGGATTGAAAACTTATTTGAACAAATAATGAAGGAGAACTTCCCCAAGCTGGTGAAGGAAATAGATTTTCAGGAAGTCCAGGAAGCTCAGAGAGTCCCAAAGAAGTTGGACCCAAAGAGGAACACACCAAGACACATCATAATTACGTTACCCAAGATTAAAAATAAGGAGAGAATCTTAGAAGCAGCAAGGGAAAAGGAGACAGTTACCTACAAAGGAATTCCCATAAGACTGTCAGCTGATTTCTCAAAAGAGACCTTGCAGGCAAGAAGGAACTGGAGAGAAGTATGCCAAGTCATGAAAGGCAAGGACCTACATCCAAGAATACTCTATCCAGCTAAACTCTCATTTAGAATGGAAGGGCAGATAAAGTGCTTCTCAGATAAGGTCAAGTTCAAGGAATTCATCATCACCCAGCCTTTATTGTATGAAATGTTAAAGGAATTTATATAAGGCATGGAGGGATATCAACAGGGGAGTGGTAGGGGGAGAGAGGGGAAAAAAGGTGTAGAGAATAAGTAGCATAAATGGTAAGTAGAAAACAGACGGGGAGGTTAAGAATAGTATAGGAAATGTAGAAGCCAAAGAACTTATGTGTATGACCTATGGACAAAAACTAAAGGGCGGGGAACGGGGGCGGGGGCAGAGGGGAAGAAAGGGGGGAAATGGGACAACTGCAATAGCATAATCAATAAAATATATTAAAAAATAATTTTGCAAGTTCACCGATGTCATATTGGTAGCCTGATACCAACCATTGTAGGAATATTCAAACCTCAGAAGTTGGTATACATAACAAATCAGGACATTGTCCATCCCCACCACCACAAGAGTTAATTATTAAATATTTACCAGTATATCACTGTACTACCTTTTTGATAAGAAATCCACCTCTTGCCATTATGTAGATTTTGTTGGTGGAAGAGTCATTAGGAACCATGTGTAAGATGAGTAAGCAGAAGATGACAGAAGAGAGGATAAAAAAGAGCAGATTCACAAAGAGAAGCAGAGAAATAATGACAGAGAATCCATCCCTGAGAAGGAGCCCTCCTTTCTGGATGGTATTTTTCGTTTAGTTACCAATTCCAATGAGGCCTGGCTACATTTTATTTTCTTTATTTGGATTTAAGTTACAGCGTTCTTTACCCTCAAATCATCCTCCCTTTACTCAAATTAGCCTGAGTGGGCTTCTATTCTTTGCAACCCAAAGGGCTTTAACCCACAATATTAATGAGACTAGGAAAAATCAAGGATTCTTTATAAAATTGGATCTTCAGTCACAGACTAGAAGTCTTAGCACAAGAATCTTGCAAATATATTATTTCCTTGGGTAGGAAATTATAGATGGTACATAGCAAATCCACCCCCTTCTTCATAAATAACTATTTTCTTCTTTTTAAAATTATTTTGAATATGTAAAGTTTGAGATACCAATTAGATATTAAAATGAAGATTTGGAGTTAACACTTATAAATATTGAGTTTAGAGCAGAAATCAGTGTTGGAGATGTAAATTTCGTGGTCATTGGCACATTGCAGTACTGAAAGTCATGGAACTAGATAAAATCTCTTAAAAAGAAAGTATGGAGAAGAAAAGGTTGGCAAGGACTAAGTCCTGGGGCATTTCTACATTTAGAAATGGGGCAGAGGAAAGGAACCAGCAAAGCAGATCGAAAATGAACTGCCACTAGTTATGAAGGAAATATGGTGGCCTAGAAACAAATGAAAAAAGTAGTTTTAAGAATAAGGTAGTCCTGGCTGGTGTGACTCGGTTGGAGCATCATCCCATAACTGAAGGATTGTGGGTTCGATTCCCGATCAGGGCACATATCTAGGTTATGGGATCAGTCCCCAGTCCTGGCTCATATGGGAGGCAACAAATGTATGCTTCTCTCTTGAATCGGTGTTTCTCTCACTCCCTTCCTCTTTCTAGCAATTTAAAAATGTCCTCAGGTGAGGATTAAAAAAAAAAAAAAGAATGAGGTAGTGATCAATTGTGTCAGGTGTTTATGGGAGATCTATTAAGATGAAGATTAAAAATTGGCCACTGGACTTGGAAACAGTGTACTCATTGTAATATTAAAGCTCTATTGTGGTAGGTTGGAGAAAGAAAATGAGTCCTGAAGAAATACAGACAGTAACTATGAATAAATATTTTAAAGAAGTTTTGTCATAAAGGGAATCACAAAAGTAGGGTAGTATTGAGAGGGAGAGACATGAAAGCAAGAAAAATACAGGAATGTGTTTATATACACAGGGGAAATATTCCACATTAAAAGGAGAATTGATGAAGAACAGAGAGGGGACAATGACAGCTGAAAAATCCTTGAGAAATCAAGAACGGATGGAATACAGAGCACAAGTGGAGGGATTGCCTTTGATAAGAATATACAGAAATGGGTAAGACAGATTTAATAGAATGGTGAGGGAACTCCCATATGATAATATGTTTTTTTATAGGGGTTGAGTATTTTAGAAGTTTCAGCAGAGAGGAAAATGAATAAAACGATTGTTTCAAAGAGTAGAAAAGCAAATATGCAATGATAGTATAATAGAATTTCCTGGAGGTTGTTATGTTTGAAATTTGAGGACATAAATTTAAAGGGAGACTAGTTAGCATGTGGATTGATATTTTATTTATGCTATAATAAATTACCACAAACTTTATGGTCTAAAGCAACATTAGTTTATCTCACAGTTCTGTAAATCAGAAGTCCAATGTGACTCTCACTGGGTTAAAGTCAAGAAGATATCAGCAAAGCCATTTTCCTTCCTGGAGGCTCTAGGAAAGAATCAATTCCCTTCCCTTTTCCAGCATTCATTGGGAAACCTATATTCCTTGGTTCATGGTCTTCTTCCTCCATTTTCAAATCCAGCAATGGCAGGAGTCCTTCTTATGTTGTATCTCTCTACCCTTTTTTCACTGTTCTGTCTCTAATCACATCTAGGAAATGTTCTCAAATTTTAAGGGCTCACGGAATTAAATTGGGCTCAACTGGACATTCCAGGTCCCATCTCAAGGTCTGTAGCCTCAATGAAATCTGCATAGTTCCATGTGTGCTAACCTTCACAAGTTACTGTGATTAGGGCATGGATATCTTTACGGGGGCAGAAGAGGGTTCTGGAAAGCACATAATTATTGTATATTTTTCCCAATAATGCTTGGCTACTCATGTACAAACCTGAAATAGGCAGAGAGCAGGATATCTGGTTTTGCAAGCAAAAGACAGCTGAGGGAGAGATGAGCATGAGTTGGAGAGGTTTGCAAAGAAATTACTCTAGCAATAATTAAAATCAGGATTTGGGAGGTGACTCAGCTTTTGGTAAAGATAGTTCAAGCATATAACCTTGGACTGGGATGATCAGGAAGAATAAAGAAAAAGATCACTAGAGATAAACTTCAAGGAACTGAAGAGCCAGAGGACTGGATAAATCTTCTATGAAATCACCAAGATTACTACCAGCATTAGGCAGGGAAAGAAAGAAAGTGAGTCAGGCTCTAAAGTGTTTATTAAATGAAAGGAAGTAACTGGCTTAAATAAGAACAAGGAGGGTAGCAGATGGTAGATTAGAATTGCATGACCTGTAAAGGACCTGGAACATAGGAAGAGGGAAAAATGGAAGAAAGAAGGACACCTACCCTACCTCACTGAGAACCAGTCCTATACACAGATGAGGAATTTCTACCATACAAAGGTCAAAGGTATGAAATAGGCTTACCACCTAAAACCTAGCATGTAGTATACTTGCAATGAGCCCCAAGAACATATGTATTGGAATTGCAACAAAATCTCAATATTCAGGCAAATTATATTTGTCTTGAGCATCAATCCCAGACTTCAAAAGGCCAAATGGCCACCTACACTTCAACATTGTATTTAGCATTCTTGACCTTGGTTAAGGTCATTAAACATGAGTTACCATCACATCTAATTGGCACATCAATACCAGCAATATAAAAAGCACACAATTTGAATTTATTATAAATAGTTGAATATTCAATTGCAAAATAGATGACCATTTTTGCTGAAACATGGAGTTAAAATCTTCTTTTATGCTTTATATATTGAAATTCTCATTAACCAGTTGAAGTGTAAATGTATATGTATTATTGCAATAACAAAATACTATAATAATTAATGAAGATTGTGAAAGCTGTTTTTCCATACAAAAGCAATTATTAAATACTGTCAAATGGTTAGGTAAAATGGGAAACAGATTGATAACTAATACAAATATTAAAAGAATGCCTTAGCCAAGTAAATTTAGGAAGAATATTATAAACTCTTGATCCAACATTTTATTTATAAATACTTATAATTATAAAGGCAATCATATAATCATAATTTAATTTAATCATAAAGACAATCATATAATCATAATCATAACTTAATAATCATAAAATAATTAGAAGTACAATAATTAGAGTAATTTAAAAAGATGAGCAAAAACATTAGATTTTATCATAATTTCATTCTTTGTAAAATTATTTGGCATACTAGTTAAATAAAATGATGTTTAAAACTTCTATTTGAATTAGTTATAGAATTCCATTTATTCCAAGAAAACAGTCATATTTAAGGTATTATGCACATATTATAAGAATTAAAAACAGAATGTCAATTTTACCATCTCAAAATTCCATGAGAAAGAAACTCCAAAATCACATGTAAAACCTCCATGATGAATCATCTTTGATCCGGATAGAATAAAGAATACACTAGGAATAAAGAAGAAAGGATTGGAGAAAAATGGGTTACCCAATAACTATCTTGTTCTTCCTTAAACCTGTTTAAAATCATCATCTATTTAGGATCTCCAATGTGCAGTAGTATAATCCCAGAAGTAATCTAACATCAGATAGTACCAAGAAATTTTTATTCCCACTTCACAATGTCAAACATTTTTATCTATTTAAAAAGCATAAAATAAATTATAAAAATTAACTTGGGAAGAAATTTTACATTTATCCTGTATATCATGAGCTCATTCTATTTTGCTGATATTTGGTTTTGATTACACTTTATATTGATCTTTTACTGTTTATTTTTAAAAAAGATATAATTCATATAGCATAACATTTACCCTTTTAAAGTATACAAATCAGTGGTTTATAGTGTATTCACAAAGTTTTACTATCATCACCATCAACTAATTTTAGAATATTCATATCACCCTAAAAAGAAAACCCATTTCCATTGGCTTCCACTTCCCATTTCCCTTACCCTCAGCCCTCGCAACCAATAATCTACTCTATCTCTAAGAATTTGCCTATTCTACAGATCTTATGTAAATGAACCAAACAACATATGGCATTTTCTGTTTGGCTTCTTTCATTTAGTATAACGTTTTCAAGGTTCATATGCGTTATAGCATGTATAAGAATTTCATTTCTTTTTTCTTTCCATACCCAAAAATAAATTCAAAATGGATTAAAGACTAAAATATTAGACATGAAAGAATAAAAATCCTTGAAGAAAACAGAGGCAGTAAAATCTTGGACATTTCTCATAGTAATATTTTTTTCTGATATATCTCCTCAAGAAAGGGGGAAAAAAAAGCAAGTGGTACTAGATCAAACTAAAAAAGTTTGTCACAGCAAAGAAAACCATCAACCAAGTAAAAGGACAACCCACAGAATGGGAGGACATAGTCGGCAATGATACATCCAATAAGGGGTTAACATCCAAATTTTATTTTAAAAAATTATAAAACTCAACACCAAGAAAACAAAAATTCCAATTGAAAAATGGGCAACAAACCTGAATAAATAATTCTCCAAAGAAGACACAGAGATGGCCAATAGACATATGAAAAATGCTCAGCATCACTAATTTTCAGACAGATGCAAATGAAACCACAATAAGATATCACTTTATATCTTTTTGTGACACATCTGTCAGAATGACTATAATCAATAAATTGACAAACAAGTGTTGGCAAGGATATGGAGAAAATGGAACCCTTGTGCACTATTGGTGGCAATGCAGACTGGTGCAGCCACTATGGAAAGCAGTTTAGAGATGCTTGAAAAATTAAAAATGAAACTGCCTTACGATTCAGCAATTCCACATCAGGGAATACTGTGAAGAAACCAGAAACACTAATTGGAAAGACCATATGCACTCCTATGTTCATTGCAACATTATTTACAATAGCCAATATCTAGAAGCAGGCTAAGTGTCCATCAGTAGATGAGTGGATAAAACATCTATGGGACTTCTAGCCAATATGGAGGCATAGGCAGACACACTGTGCCTCTTGGTACAACGAAAAGAAGGGACACGACAAACTTAAAAATGAAAAATAGCCAAAACTGACAGAAAATCAAACTGTATGGAAGTCTGACAACCAAGGAGTTAAAGAAACATTCATCCAGACAAGTAGGAAGGGTGGAGATGGACAGCCAGGAGGAGAGGGCTAGTGGCAAGACAGTGGTGGATGGAGGACTTTAGCAGGTGAGGCAACAGTGGACCAACCACGGGGTCCCACATTTGTGTACAGATAAACTGGGAGGAACAACTGGGGAGCGAGACAGACCACGCAACCCAGGGTTCTAGCCCTGGAAAATAAAGCATCAAAACTCTGACTGAAAAAACCTGTGAGGGTTGAGGCAGCAGGAGACACTCACAGCCTCAAAGGAGATTTTGTTGGAGAGACCCACAGGGTCCTATAAAGTACACAAAACCACCCACTCGAGGAATCAGCACAAGAAGGACCCAATTTGTTTGTGGGTAGTGGCGGAAGTGACTGAAAGTGGGCAGAGAACACAGCAAGCTGCATTGTTCCCTCTCGGACTCCCCCCCACAGAGCCACAAAACAACAATGTAGGTTACCCTGCCCTAGTGAACACCTAAGGCTCCACCCCTTACTATGTAACAGGCATGCCAAGACAAAAAAAAAATTGGCCGAAATGAAAGAACAGATAAAAGCTCCAGAAAAAATATAACTAAGAGATGAAGACATAGCCAACCTATCAGATGCAGAGTTCAAAACGCTGGTAATCAGGATGTTCACAGAACTGGTAGAGTCTGGTCACAAAATAGAGGAAAACATGAAGGCTATGAATAGTGAAATAAAGGAAAATGTACAGGGAACCAACAGTGACAGGAAGGAAACTGGGACTCAAATCAATGGTTTGGACCAGAAGGAAGATATAAACAGTCAACCAGAACAGAATGAAGAAACAAGAATTCAAAAATAGGAGGAGAGGCTTAGGAACCTTAGGAAAGCTTTAAATGTTCCAACACCCAAATCATAGGGGTGCCAGAAGGAGAAGAACAAAAGCAAGAAATTGAAAACTTACTTGAAAAAATAATGAAGGAGAACTTCCCTGATCTGGCAAAGGAAATAGACTTCTAGGAAGTCCAGGAACCTCAGAGAGTCCCAAAGAAATTGGACCCAAGGAGGAACACATCAAGAGACATCATAATTATATGACCAAAGATTAAGGATAAAGAGAGAATCTTAAAAGGAGCACAAGAAAAGGAGACAGTTACCTACAAAGCAGTTCCCATAAGACTATCAGCTGATTTCTCAAAAGAAACTTTACAGGAAAGAAGGGGCTGGAAAGAAGTATTCAAAGTCATGAAAGGCAAGTACCTCCATCCAAGATTACTCTATCCAACAAAGCTATCATTTACAATGGAAGGGCAGATAAAGTGCTTCCAAAATTAGGTTAAGTTAAAGGAGTTCATCATCACCAAGCCCTTATTATATTAAATGTTAAAGGGACTTACCTGAGAAAAAGAAGGTAAAAAAATATAACTGGTAAAATGACAACAAACTCATAGCTATTAACAACTGAACCTAAGAACAAAAACAAAAACAAACTAAGCAAACAGCTAGAACAGGAACAGAATCACAGAAGTGGAGATCACATGGAGGGTTATCAGCAGGGGAGTGGGAGGGGGAGAGAGAGGGAAAGGTACAGACAATAAGTAGCATAATTGGTAGGTAGAAAATAGACAGGGGGAGGTTAAGAACAGTATAGGAAATGGAGAAGCCAAAGAACCTATGGATGTGAACTAAATGGGGGGAATGCAGGTGGGAGGCAGTGTGCAGGGCACAGGGGAATAAAGTGGGGGAAATGGGACAACTTTAATAGCATTATCAATAAAATATGTTTAAAAATAAATTCATTGGTATAAAAAAACAACGATGGGACATTTACACAATGGAATACTACTCAACTGTAAAAAAGAAGGAAATCATACCCTTTGTGACAACATGGATGGACCTAGAGAACATTATACTAAGTTAAATAAGCCAGTCAGAGAGAGACAAGTACTATATGATTTAACTCATATGTGAAATCTAATGACCAAAATGAACTAACAAGCAAAATAGAGGCTCACAGATAGAGAGTAGGCTGACTTCTGTCAAAGAAGGGGTTCTGAGTGTGGGGGGTGGAGGGATTGAGCAAAAAAGAAAAGAGAAAGAATAACTCATAAGCATGGAAAACAGTGTGGTTGCTGGGAGTGAGGGAGAGGTGGGTGGGAAAGGTAGAGAAGGGTATAGAAGGGATAAATGTGAATGAATGGATATTTGACTTGTGGTGGTGAACACACAATACAATGTACAGATGATGTGTTGTTGTAGAATTGTGCAACTGAAACCTGTATAATTTTGTTAACCAGTGTTACCCCAATAAATTTAATAAAAAGATAAGGAGGAAGTAAATGATATGAATAAAGAAGTATTCGATAGCCCTGGCTGGTGTGGCTCAGTGGATTGAGTGCTGACCTGCAAAGCAAACAGTTGCTGGTTCGATTCCCAGTCAGGGAACATGCCTGGGTTGTGTGCACCAGGTCCCCATTGAGGGCTACACAAGAGACAAGCACACATTTATGTTTCTCTCTCTCTCTTTCTCCTTCCCTTCTCCTCTCTCTAAAAATAAATAAATGAAATCTTTAAAAAAGTATTTGATAAGTACAGATAAACATGCTAGCATGTTACAAAGTTTGTAAACATATCCCTGAGTGTTTTTACTTGAGTCATTAAAAAACAGTACTTGGTGAAATGCAATAATAACAATAATAATAACGCTATGTATATTTGAGTATAAGTTTTTGAGTGGACATATGTTTTCATTTTTCTTGAATATATACCTAGGAGTAGAATTACTGGGCCAAATGGTAACTCTTTAATATTCTAAGGAACTGCCAAAATGTTTTCTAATGTGGCTGCACAATTTGACATTTCCACAAGAAATGTGTGAGGGTTCCAATTTCCATTTCACATATTGTACCCTTTGGTATGGTAGCTGCTGAGACTGAACAGCATTTCATCACCTCTCCTGAAATATTCTACTAGATTACTGGCCTCATTTTCTGGGGTTAGGTTTAATCAGTTCAGTGCCCACTAGGCCCAGTCCTATTTCCAAGTCCTAGCTTACTGTTCCCTCCCTTTTGGCAACCTTCTACTGAGATCTTCTTCATATGCCTTATGTCCAAACCCATATAATTATAAAATATTTTTGGATAGCTTCATTATTCATGTTATAATTACTCATCATTACTTGATGGAAATTCATCATCAGAATCATTTATTCTTTAGTAGCTATTTAAAGTTCATAATATACATTGCTTTATTTATTTTTATAATACAACAATAAGTACCATTATTTTCATTTTAGAGATAAGAAAACTAAAAGCTCAGAGGAGTTAAATGACATGTCTAATGTCACAGAGAGCAAATTAGTGGTAAAACCAGGACTCAAAACTTTAACTCGAAATCCTATTCCAGTCTACTGATTACCCAATGTTGCTTCTTTACCACAAAATTATTTGTATAAATTGTATTATGAAGACATTTTTCAAGTTATTTTGGCAGCTCCCAAGTACTCCAAAAGCCTTAAAAAGATTTTTTGTAGCTTATCTACGGTATAGCATCATTTGGCTTCCCTGCCTATCATCAAACTTATTCAATTTATTGTTCTAAAAGGATCAGTTTAGTTGATATGTGGCAACAGACAATGGGAAAAAGTGTTAAGTTTTGTAATGTACAACTAATAATTTCTATAGATTCATCCATAATACTTCATATCTTATCAGTCTTTCTGTTCAACATTTGTAATACCTGCTTTTATACACCAATTGGTTGAAATTCATACTCCTCAAATGAACCCATGGACAAAGACAAAGGGAAGTAGGATTGAGGGTGGGAGGTGGCAGTGGGGCACAGGAAAGTGGTGGCAGGAAAATGGAGAAAACTATACTTGAACAACAATAATAAAATAAAATAAAAATTGTCAACAAATACTTTTATCTTCACCCTACTCTCAACCACTTATTTGCCCATGTGAACACTGCCCTCAATTCAAACAAGTTTTATTATTATCCTCCTTACATGTCATGCTTTCTACTACCTCAACAGTTTTACTCATGCTATTCCCTCAGCTAGAAATACACTTCCTCTTTTCCCCCACAAGAGAATATGTGCTTAATGCCTAACTTGAATCCAACCTCGTACAAAGAATTTTCCTCCCACAATTGCAGTACTCAGTGACCTCTCATTTCTTTGGATTCCAGTTGCACTATGATAGGTAACAATGAAAACGTCAATAGGATTGCACCGATGGGATTAGAAAATGATGTAGTCCTCAGAAGTCCTAGTTTTAGTATTTTCACTACCTTCAATATTCTTGATAACTTTAATCATATCATCAACATAATCTCTTCTATTTTTTAATGATAAAATTGTGATACCATTTTTTACAAAACTACTTGAAACGGAACCAACAAAAAGCCTTTACTAAGTAAAATTCTTTTTCCATGCAACTTTTAAGATAATGAGGCAAAAAAGAGCCTGATTTAATTTTTACTCATCTTGCAGAGAGTGTCTCAGGTACTCAGCCTCATGCCCAGCATCTGTTCCAACCATTCTTAGATAGTGGTCACTGAGATGATGAGCCTGTGTATCTGAAAAATCAAAGATATTTACTTTGGGGTTGGCCCAAAAGTTTGTTTAGCTTTTTTTCTGTATGATGGCTTGAGTAGTTCTTAGTTGTCTTGAACTTCATTTGAAATAATTTTGTTAGATTGTATTGTGAAAGCTGTCATGTCAGCATGCATTTAAAAAAACATCAAAATTGATGAAATTTTGTGCAGCTATTTTAATATTGATGATGGAAGAAGATATGCAACATTTTCAGCATGTTATGTCTTATTGTTTCAAGAAAGATAAAAATGCAACTGAAACAATCACAAAAAAAATTTGTGCAGTGTATGGAGAAGGTACTGTGAATGATCGAATTTTAAAAAGTGGTTTGTGACTTCCGGCCAAGATGGAGGTGTAGGTGGATGCACTGTTCCTCCTCGCACAACCAAAAGAGGGAAAAAAGCAATTTAGAGGGCAAGGGCAGCCAGATCTGACAGAAAACTGAACTGAGTGAAAGTCCGACAACCAAGGAGTTAAAGAAGATACGTTCATCCAGACTGGTAGGCGGGGTGGAGCCGGGTGGAGGGTGCTTGGCGAGACACGGTTTGTGGAGCCGTGCTGGTGGCACTCCAGCCACCTGAAGCGGCCCATGGTGGGCGTGCCTGGCCAAAGCACAGCAGGCACACTCTGCGAGACCAGGGCTGAGACTGGTGGACCGGGCGGTCCCTCATTAGCGCGGATGGACTGGGAGGAAAAGCTGGAGGGCAGAACAGGCTGCTTGGCCCACCAACGCGGGGAAATAAAGCTTCAAACCACCAATTGAGGACACCTGTGGGGCTTGAGGCGGTGACAGGAGGAATCCCCAGCCTCACAGGAGAGTTCGTTGGGGAGGCCCACGGGGACTCGAAACTGTGCAGGCTCACCCACTCACTCCGGAGCCAGCAAAGAGGGGATCAACTTGCTTGTGGGCAGCTGGGGAGGTGCGGAGAGCGGAGCAAGCGCCATTGATCTCTCAGGCCCCACCCCCCCCAAGCATCACAACTCAGCGACGTGGGTTACCCCTCCCCCACAGAGAGCTTCACAACAGAACGACGTTGGTTTCCCCGCTCTGGTGAACACCTAAAGCTCCGCCCTTAAAGTAACAGGCGCACCGAGGGGAAAAAAAAGGCCCAAATGAGAGAGAAATAAATTGTGGCAAGATAACGGGGAGCAGAGTCCACTTCCTCCTCCCCACAAGTGAAACATCTAGCTGATTTTCTGAGGAACAGAGCGAACTCCCAACAGTATTACAGGATATATGAAGATTGGTAACCAAGATTACAGGGGAAATTGAACGATCAGACGCCTCACACAGACAGGAGGACCAGGGGAGCAGGCCTGACCGGACACTGTTAAAGCCAGCCAGCAGAACTTTTTGTTTGTTTGTTTGTTTGTTTGTTTGTTTGTTTGTTATCCCCACCCTCCTTCCTATCTGTCCTTCTTTATTTTTTTAATTCCTTCTTCCTTCCTTTCACTTAGTATTCCTAGTCTTCTCTTGTTATTTCTTATTTTTTTATTTTCATTTTTTGTTTTTATTTTTATATCTTTTAATTTTTTTACTTTATTTTTTTCTTTCCTTTCTTCTTCTTCCTTCCCCTCTCTTCTTTATCCACAGGTGAGACATTAAAACCTGGAGTTGAAAAGAGAACAGAGCTAGACACAGAGAAGGGTCAGCCCTAAAAACAGAGACAGTGAGACAAAATTAACTTCACTACCCCAGAGAACTTGACAGATCAATTTAAGAAACAGAGGCTAGCAAGAAGAGTCTCACAAACAATGGGAAGACAAAGAAACAATCCCCAAATGAAAGGAAAGGAGGAAGCCCCAGATAGAATGATAAACGAAACAGAGGCAAGCCAACTATCAGATAGTGAATTCAAAGCATTGGTTATCAGGAAATACAAGAAGCTTGATGAGCTCACAGAGAATTTCCAGAAACTACACAGAAACTATAATGAACTCACTGCAAACTATGTCAACATGAAAAAGGAAATAGAAACTATCCACAAGGGCCAAGAGGAAATAAAGAATACAATATCAGAACAGAAGAATACAATAGAAAGAATCAAAAGCAGGCTCGATGAAGCAGAGGAGCGGATCAGCAAGCTGGAAGACAAGGTAGAAAAAAACACCCAAAAAGAGAAGGAACAGGAAAACAGACTCAGAAAGAATGAAGAGGTATTAAGGGAAATGCAGGACAACATGAAATGTAATAATATCCGTATTATAGGGATACCAGAAGGAGAAGAAGAAGAGCAAGGGATACAAAATGTGTTTGAAAAAGTAATGATGGAAAACTTCCCTAATCTGATGACAGAAAAAGTCTCATAAACCCAGGAAACACAGAGAGTCCAAATCAAAAGGAACCCAAAGAGGCCCACTTCAAGACACATCATCATTAAAATGGCAAAATTCCAAGACAAAGAGAGAATCTTAAAGGCAGTGAGACAGAGACAGGAAGTAATATACGAGGGAGCCCTGATAAGCTTAGCAGCTGACTTCTCAATGGAAACGCTCCAAGCCAGAAGAGAATGGCAAGAAATATTCCAAGTAATGAGAACCAGAGGCCTGCAACCAGGCTACTGTACCCAGAAAAGCTCTCCATTAAGATAGATGGCCAAATAAGGAGCTTCCCGGACAAAAGAAGTCTAAAAGAATACACCTCCACCAAACCAGCTCTGCAAGAGATGCTAAACGGACTGCTTTAAGGAAAGGAAGGAAAAGAGAGAGAGAGAGGAACACAGGTACAAAAAACAATGGCAATGAATAAGTACCAATCAATAATAACCTTAAATGTAAATGGATTAAATGCTCCAATCAAAAGACATAGAATAGCTGAATGGATAAGAAAGCACGATCCACACATATGCTGCCTGCAAAAGACCCACCTCAAGACAAAAGACTTACACAGACTGAAAGTGAAGGGCTGGAAGAAGTTTTCCAACCAAATGGACAGGAAAAAAAAAAAAGCTGGGGTAGCAATACTCATATCAGAGAAAATAGGCTTCAAAAAAAGGGCCATAAAGAGAGACCCAGAGGGACACTTCATAATACTCAAGGGAAGAATCCACCAAGACGACATAAACATTGTAAATATATATGCACCTAATACAGGAGCACCCAAATACATAAAGAAAATCTTGGAGGACTTCAAGACAGATATTGATAGCAACAAAATTAGAGTAGGGGACTTCAACACCCCACTGTCAAAAATGGACATATCTTCCAAACAAAATATCAGCAAAGATATTGTGGCATTGAACAATACTCTAGATTAAATGGACTTAACTGATATACATAGAGCCTTTCACCCCACAGAAGCTAAATACACATTCTTTTCAAATGGACATGGAACATTTTCAAACATAGACCACAGGATAGGACACAAAACAAGCCTCAACAAATTCAAGAAAATTGAAATCATACCAAGTATTTTCTCTGACCACAAGGGACAGAAATTAGATACGAACCCAAAGGAAAAATCCCCCAAACACTCAAAATCATAGGGATTGAATAGCATGCTATTACACAATGAATGGGTCAAGGATGAGATTAGGGAAGAAATCAAAAAGTTCCTTGAAACAAATGAAAATGAACTGACAACAACCCAAATCTTGTGGGACACAGTGAAGGCAGTCCTGAGAGGGAAGTTCACAGCGATACAGGCCTACCTAAAAGAAATAGAAACAGTTCACACAAATAACTTAACCCTATGCCTACAAGAACTCGAGGAACAACAACAAAGACAACCCAAAGCAAGCAGAAGGAAGGAAATAACCAATATCAGAGCAGAATTAAATGACATAGAGAGTAAAAAAACAAGTCTAAGAATCAATGAATCCAGGAGCTGGTTCTTTGAAAAGATAAACAAAATCGACAAGCCTTTAAGCAGGCTCATCAAGAAAAAAAGAGGACCCAAATAAACTCAAACAGAAATAAAAGTGGAGATATTACAACTGACGCCACAGAAATACAAAGGATTGTAAGACACTACAACGAAGAACTGTATGCCAAGAAATATAAAAACCTAGGAGAAATGGATGAATTTCTACAATAATATAATCTTCCAAAACTCAATAAAGAAAAAACAGAAAGCCTGAACCGACCAAAAACAGCGAATGAAATTAAAGCAGTAATCAAAAAACTCCCGACACACAAAAGCCCTGGACCAGATGGTTTCACAGGAGAATTCTACAAATCATTTAAGGAAGAGCTAACCCCTATTCTTCACAGAGTATTCCAAAAAATCCAAAATGATGGAAGACTCCCAAAATCTTTTTATGAAGCCAGCATCATGCTAATCCCCAAACCAGAAAAACAGATAACAAAGAAATAAAATTTCAGGCCAATATCGCTGATGAATATTGCTGCTAAAATCCTCAATAAAATATTAGCAAACTGCATCCAGCAATACATTTAAAAGATCATACAACATGACCAAATGGGATTCATCCAGGGATGCAAGGATGGTACAACATTCGCAAAACAATAAATGTAATACATCACATAAACAAAAGCAAAGACAAAAATCATATGATCATATCAATTGATGCAGAAAAACCATTCGATAAAGTACAGCATCCATTTATGATAAAAACACTTAGCAAAGTTGGAATAGAGGTAAAATTCCTCAACATAATAAAGGCCATATATAGAAACCTACTGCCAACACTATACTCAATGGACAAAAACTAAAATCTTTCCCACTAAGATCAGGAACAAGACAAGATTGTCCACTATCACCACTTCTATTCAACATAGTATTGGAAATTTTAGTCACAGCAATAGGACAAGAAAAGGAAATAAAAGGCATCCAAATTGGGAAGGAGGAATCAAAACTGTCGTTGTTTGCAGATGACATGAGAGTGTAATTAGAAAATCCTATAGACTCTGCCAAAAAACTACTCGATCTAATAATTGAATTCAGCAAAACAGCAGGATACAAAGTCAACATCCAGAAATCAATGGCATTTTTGTATACCAACAGTGAAACAGTAGAAACAGAAATCAGGTAAAAAATCCCATTTGATATAGCAACAACAACAAAAAAAAATACCTGGGAATAAACCTCACCAAGAAGGTAAAAGACCTGTACTCAGAAAACTACACAACACTGAAGAAAGAAATCACGGAAGACACAAACAAATGGAAACATGTGCCATGCTCATGGATTGGAAGAATCAACATCATCAAAATGTCCATACTCCCCAAAGCAATATATAGATTCAATGCAATCCCTATCAAAGTACCAATGGCATATTTCACAGAGATAGAACAAACACTTCAAAAATGTATATGGAACCATAAATGACCCCGAATATCAGCTGCAATTTTGAGAAAGAAGAGCAAAGCAGGAGGGATCACAATTCCTGATGTCAAACTATATTACAAGGCCACTGTAATCAAAACAGCTTGGTACTGGCATAAAAACAGACAGATAGACCAATGGAACAGAATACAGAGCCCAGAAATAAACCCAAGTCTCTACGGGCAATTAATCTTCGACAAAGTGGGCAGAAGCATGAAATGGAATAAAAATAGCCTCTTCAACAAATGGTGTTTGGAAATCTGGACAGCTACATGAAAAAAAAATGAAACTTGAGCACCTACTTACACCATACACAAAAATAAATTCAAGGTGGATAGAAGACATAAATGGAAGTCGTGACACCACAAAAGTTCTACAGGAAAACATCAGTAGGAAAATCTCAGACATTCCACTCAGCAACATCTTCAATGATGTGTCCCCTAGAGCAAGGGACATAAAAGAAAGAATAAACAAATGGGATCTTATCAAAATAAAGAGCTTCTGTGGGGCTAAAGAAAATAGTATTAAAATAAAAAGAGAACGAACAGTATTGGAAAACATATTTGCCAATAATACCTCAGACAAGGGTTTGATCTCCAAAATATATAAAGAACTCATATGACTCCACTCCAGGAAGACAAAAAAAATGCAATTAAAAAATGGGCAAAAGACATGAACAGACGCTTCTCAAAAGAGGACATACAGAGGGCCCAGAGACATATGAAAAGATGCTCAACATCATTAGCTATCAGAGAGATGCAAATTAAAACCACAATGAGATGCCACTTCACACCAGTCAGAATGGCCATCATCAACAAAGCAACAGATAACTGCTGGAGGGGATGTGGAGAAAAGGGAACCCTACCGCACTGTTGATGGGAATGCAGACTGGTGCAGCCACTGTGGAAAACAGTATGGAACTACCTCAGAAAACTAAAAATGGAACTGCCTTTCGACCCAGCAATTCCACTAGTGGGATTATACCCTAAGAACCCTGAAACACCATTTCAAAAGAACCTATGCATTCCAATGTTCGTAGCAGCCCAATTCACAATAGCCAAGTGCTGAAAACAACCTAAGTGCCCATCTACAAATGAGTGAATCAAGGAACTATGGTACATTTACACAATGGAATTCTACGCAGCAGAGAGGAAGAAGGAGCTTATACCCTTTGCAACAGCATGGATGGAACTGTAGAGCATCATGCTAAGTGAAGTAAGCCAGGCGGTGAGGGACAGATACCGTATGATCTCACCTTTAACTGGATCATAATCAACAAAAGCAAAAAGCAAGCAAACCTTAACCAGAGACATTGAAATTAAGAACAATCTAACAATAGCCAGGGGGGAGGGGGGAGGGAACAATGGGGAGAAGGGTCTTCAGGAACCATTATAGAGGACACATGGACAGAACCAAGGGTGGAGAGGGAGGCAGGGAAGGGATGTGGGATTGGAGGGGGAGGGGAGGGGAGAGTATGCAGACAACTGTAATTGAATAACAATAAAGTAAAAAAAAGGGGGGGTTGTGAAGTTTCTTGGTACTATGGACATTTTGGCCAAATAATTCTTTGCTATGGGGCTGTGTTATGCACTGGTAGATGTTTAGCAACAACCCTGGCCTCTACCTATTAGAAGCCAATAGCAGGAGATAGCTGACATACTCGAAATATCCAGATCAATTGATTTATTGGTAAAAATGAAAAACATGTCTTATTTTATGGAAAAAATAAATGGATTTTTAGCCAACCTAATAGATTTTACCTACTAAAGCAGCAAAGTAGATTCAGACTAAAACTTTCAAAAACAGAAGGAGTAACAAAATAGAATTTTACTTCACCAAGGCAACCAGGACCAACTATTTAAAAGATATTGTAAGCTCCTCAAAGTCAAAGACCAAGTCTTTTTATTTTTTTTATTTTTAATTAAAGGTGACATTTAATATTATATTAGTTTCAGGTGTACAGCATAGTGGTTATACATTTATTTAACTTATGAAGTGCTTCCTTGACAAGTCTAGTAGCTACCTGACACCATACACAGTTAATTCAATATTATTGACTAAATTCCCTAAGCTGTACTTTACATTCCCATCACTATTTTGTAACTGCTAATTTGTACTTCTGTTTTAAAATTTTATTTAGTTATTTTTAGATGTCAGGAGGGAAGATGGCGGCGAGATAGGGGGAACAGAATTTACTTCCTCCTGCCCACTGGTTGTTTTTCTGAGGAACGGGGTGAAAACCCAGCAGTATTCCAACGCACATGATGATTGATGTCCAAGATTACAGGGCAATTTGAACATTCATACGGTAAGCAGAGTGCTCCAGAAGGAAAAGTTCCCCCTCGGGACCAGCCCGGGGAGCAGGGCGTGGCTTCAGTCCCAGACCCGGCAGCTGCCCGAAACAGGCGCAAGATTCTTGAGGAGGGAGCCAGATTGGGATTTGTGAATGGTCAGATGCTTGTTTGGTCTGGCGGGAGTAAATAGGAAGAATTTTTCAGAGAGTAAAAACAGGAAAAAAAGTGGTGCTCCATGGCTATTTGGAGAGGCCCTGCCCCCAACAGTCCCAAGGTCAGTGCATGACCGGATTGGTGCGGGACCCAGATCGGAGGCCCAGGGAAGTCTGCCTATAGTACCGGAGTGAGAACAGGGTCGGCAGCAGCTTGCGCTTCCATCAAGGGGAATTGGAGGCTGTTTGAACTCGGGGACCGAGGCCTTTCCCAGCTCATTCCAGAAGAATTGGGAACAGCTTGCAGTCAGTGGCTCTATGGCCAAGTGCGATCTGTGAAACCAAACGGGAAGCTAAGGGCCAGGCGCACCCCGCGATCTGTGGTCTAATTGTGCACAGTTCAAAAAGACCAGGGACAGTGCACAACTGGGCCCCTCAGCCAGAGCTCTTTGGCGCACATTCCAGGGACAGACAAGAGAGGAAACAGAGGCGCACAGCTCAAAAATACAAGGGAGAGTGTGCAACTGAAGCCCATTGGTTGGGGCTTGCTGGCGCACTACCCAGGGACAGAGTTAAAAGCCAGCACAGGTGTGCGGAGCTCACGCTTACAGCTGGGGACAAAGCCCTCGCCATCCAGCCCCAGTGCACGTAGCCCGGCAGGACCAATCAGCTTTGTGGGAATAAGGCAAAAGCATCCCGTTGAGGGGAGTGGCAGACCTGAGCTGCAGACCTCACAAACTCTGGACTCAGAGCAGGGTCCAAACTATCCAGAAAGGGCACAGAAAGAACCTATTAGTTAGACCAGTGGAGATAAAATAGGCGGTGGGAGAGCTGCCCCTATCAGGTGCACATCAAAAGACCGTTTGGACTCAGAAGCACACGGAGGAACTGGGCTGGGGTCTGGACAACAGCGAAGAGTACACCTCAGGAAGGAAGAAAAGCAAAACTAATATCTTCCAAGCCTGACGCAGCCTGACCGGACACCTTTAAAATCAGAAAGCTGAAAGGTTTTTTTGTGTGTTTTTTTGTTTGTTTGTTTCTTTTTGGGTTTTTTCTTTTGTTTTATTCTGTTTTTTGGTTTTTTTTTTAGCCCTTCTTCCTCTCTGTCCTTCACTATTTTTTAATTCCTTCTTCCTCCCTCTCCTTTTGTATTCTTAGTCCCCTCCTCCTCATATCTCTCTCTTTTTTTTTTTACTTTTTTGTTTTGTTTTGTTATTTTTTAATTTATAAAAGATTAAAAAAAATTTTTCTTTTAATTCGTCCTTCCACTCTTTCCTTCTTTATACTTTATTCCTCCTTCCTCCCTTCCTTTCCCTATAGTACTCTTTCTCCCTTCCTTCACTCCCTTTTTTTTCTTTCTTTTTCTTCTTCCTTTCACCCTCGTCCTCTCTCCTCTTTACCTACAGGTGAGACATAAAAACCTGGAGCTGTGAAAAGACCAGAGTCAGTCCCGGACAAGGGCCAGTCCAAAAAACAGAGACAGTGAGACAAAATTAACTTTGCTACCCCAGAGAACTTGACAGATTAATTTAAGAAACAGAGGATAGCAAGAAGAGTCTCACAAACAATGGGAAGACAAAGAAGCAAACCCCAAATGAAAGGAAAGGAAGAAACCCCATAAAGAATGATAAATGAAACAGAGGCAAGACAACTATCAGATATTGAGTTCAAAGCATTGATTATCAGGAAGCTCAAGAAGCTCGATGATCTCGCAGAAAATTTCCAGAAACTACAGGCAAACTACAATGAACTCACTGCAAACTATGTCAGCATGAAAAAGGAAATAGAAACTATCCAAAAGGGCCAAAAGGAAATGAAGAATACAATATCCAAACTGAAGAACACAATAGAAGGAATCAAAAGTAGGCTCAATGAAGCAGAGGATCGGATCAGCGAGCTGGAAGACAAAGTAGAAAAAAACACCCAAAAAGAGCAGGACGAGGAAAAGAGACACAGAAAGAATGAAGAGGTATTAAGGGAAATGCAGGACAACATTAAACATAATAATATTCGTATAAGAGGGATACCAGAAGGGGATGAAGAAGGGCAAGGAATAGAAAGTGTGTTTGAAAAAGTAATGATGGAAAACTTCCCAAATCTGATGAGAGAAAAAGTCACACAAGTCCAAGAAACACAGAGAGTCCCAATCAAAAGGAACCCAAAAAGGCCGACTTCAAGACACATCATCATTAAAATGGCAAAATTCCAAGACAAAGAGAGAATTTTAAAGGCAGCAAGACAGAAACAGGAAGTAGCATACAAGGGAGCCCAGATAAGGTTAGCAGCTGACTTCTCAATGGAAACAATCCAAGCCAGAAGGGAATGGCAAGAAATATTACAAGTAATGAGAACCAGAGGCCTGCAACCAAGACTACTTTACCCAGCAAGGCTCTCAATCAAGATAGATGGCCAAATAAAGAGCTTCCCAGACAAAAGAAGTCTAAAAGAATACACCTCCACCAAACCAGCTCTGCAAGAGATGCTAAAGGGACTGATTTAAGGAAAGGAAGGGAAAGAGAGAGAGAGAGGAACACAGGTACAAAAAAAGTGGCAATTAATAAATACCTATCAACAATAGTCTTAAATGTAAATGGATTAAATGCTCCACTTAAAAGACATAGAATAGCGGAATGGATAAGAAAGGACGACCCACACATATGCTGCCTACAAGAGACCCACCTCAGGACAAAAGACTTACACAGACTGAAAGTGAAGGGCTGGAAATAAGTTTTCCAAGCAAACGGACAAGAAAAAAGAGCTGGGGTAGCAATACTCATATCAGACAAAATAGACTTCAAAAAAAGGGCCATCAAGAGAGATCCAGAAGGACACTTTATAATACTCAAGGGAAGAATCCACCAAGAAGACATAAACATTGTAAATATATACGCACCCAAAACAGGAGCACCAAAATACATAAAGAAAATCTTGGAGGACTTCAAGACAGATATTGATAGCAACAAAATTATAGTAGGGGACTTCAACACCCCACTGTCAAAAATGGACAAATCCTCCAAACAAAATATCAGCAAAGACATTGTGGCACTGAACAATGCCCTAGAAGAAATGGAATTAACTGATATATATAGGGCCCTTCACCCCTAAGAAGCTAAATACACATTCTTTTCAAATGCACATGGAACATTTTCAAACATAGACCATATGATAGGACACAAAACAAGCCTCAACAAATTCAAGAAAATTGAAATCATACCAAGCATTATCTCTGACCACAAGGGACTGAAATTAGAAAACAACCCAAAGGAAAAAAACCCAAAACACTCAAAATCATGGAGACTGAATAGCATGCTATTAAACAATGAATTGGTCAGGGACGAGATTAGGGAAGAAATCAAAAAGTTCCTTGAAACAAATGAAAATGAACTGACAACAACCCAAAACTTATGGGACACAGCGAAGGCAGTCCTGAGAGGGAAGTTCATAGCGATACAAACCTACCTAAAAAAAACAAAAGCAGTTTACACAAACAACCTAACCCTACGCCTACAAGAACTCGAGGAACAACAGCAAAAACAACCCAAAGCAAGTAGAAGGAAGGAAATAACCAAGATCAGATCAGAATTAAATGACTTAGAGACTAAAAGGACAATTCGAAGGATCAATGAATCCAGGAGCTGGTTCTTTGAAAAGATAAACAAAATAGAAAAATCTTTACACAGGCTAATTAAGAAAAAAAGAGAGAGGGCCCAAATAAACTCAATCAGAAATGAAAGAGGAGATATTACAACTGATGCCACAGAAATACAAAGGATTATAAGTCCCTACTATGAAGAACTGTATGCCAAGAAATATGAAAACCTAGGAGAAATGGACACATTTTTAGAAAAATATAATCTTCCAAAACTCAATAAGGAAGAAATAGAAAGCCTGAACCAACCAATAACAGCGGATGAAATTAAAGCAGTAATCAAAAAACTTCCAACACACAAAAGCCCTGGACCAGATGGTTTCACAGGAGAATTCTACAAAGCATTTAAGGAGGAACTAATACCTATCCTTCACAGATTATTCCAAAAAAATCCAAAATGATGGAAGACTCCCAAACTCTTTTTATGAGGCCAGCATCATCCTAATCCCAAAACCAGAAACAGACACAACAAAGAAAGAAAACTTCAGGCCAATATCACTGATGAACATCAATATCAATCACTGTATAGGAATCACTGTATAGGACACATGGACAGAACTAAGGGGGAGGAGGGAGGCTGGGGGGAGGTGAGGCTGGAGGGGAAGGGAGGAGGGGAGGGGATAGGATGCAATAACTGTAATTGAACAAAAAATAAAATTAAATTAGAAAAAAATAAATAAAATTTTATTTAGTTATTTTTAGAGAGGGAGAGGGAGGGAGAAAGAGAAGGAGAGAAACATCAATGTGTAGTTGCCTCTTGTGTGCCCCCTACTGGTGACCTTGCCCGAGACCCAGGCATATGCCCTGACTGGGAATCAATCAGCGACCATTTCATTCAGAGACCTGCACTCAACCACTGAGCCACAACAGCCAGGACCAATTTGTACTTCTTAATGCCTTCACCTTTTTCACTGAGCCTCCCAAAACTCCCCCACCCCACATCCGGCAATCATCAGTTTGTTCTCTGTATATGTCTGGTTCTGTTTTGCTTGTGCATTTACATTGTTTTTCAGATTCCACATATAAGTGAAATCATATGATATTTGCCTTTCTCTGTCTGATATTTCACTTAGCATAATGTGCTCTAAGTCCATCCATGTTGTCACAAATGGTAAGATTTTATTCTTTTTATGGCCAAGTAATACTCCATTGTATATATGTACCACCTCTTCTTTATCCATTCATCTTTTGATTGGAGCATTTAATCCACTTACATTTACAGTAATTATTGATAGGTATACATTTGTTGTCATTTTATCAATTTTTCTGATTATTTTTGAAGTTCTCTGTTCCTTTCTTAGTTGCTTGCTTTCTTCTCTTGTATGTTGATGACTTTCTGTATTGTTGTATTTGGATTCCTTTTTCTTTGTTTCTTGTATATCCCTTATAGATTTTTGGTTTGTAGTTATCATGTGCTTCATATACACCAAGCTATGTTTATTGCAGTCTATTTTAAGTTTATAATTGCTTAAGTTTTAACACATTCTAAAATCACTACCTTTTTTACTAACCTCTTTTACATTTGTTTGTGTCAAAAACCAAGTCTTAAACTTCTTTGTCTCCCCTGACAAACAGTAAAATCTCAGCAAAATTTTCTAAATGGATTATTTCACTAGAAACATCCTACCCAGAGCTTTTCAATAGATCAATCTGGATGTTTTTTTTTTTTTTCAGAGAGAGGAGAAGGGAGGGAGAAAGAGCAATGTATGGTTGCCTCTCACATGGCCCTCATTGGGGACCTGGCCTGCAACCCAGGCATGTGCCCCGATTGGGAATTGAACTGGGACCCTCTGGTTCCCAGCCCGCGCTCAATCCACTGAGCTACACCAGCCGGGCTGGATGTTTTATATTCAGTTTCTTCAAAGGCTCAAAACGTCTGCTGTGAATCTTCAATTTAACAGCTGCATTTACATCTATACCTTATTTTTTGTATAACTTCTTCCTATGTCCTCTCTTGCTCATTGGCAGGTTTTTGTCTTCATTTTTGAGTCCTATTCAGCAAGGCACACTTTCAGTAATGTTTTATTTTTCTACTTGTTTTTAAATCAACCATATGTAACCCCATTAAGAAGTGAAGCTCTGACGATTCTGGTTTCCCCCTTTAACAGAACAATTCTGTTATAAAGAAGAAAACCTTACTCACAGATCCAGGTCTGTCCTAAAAATGGACATCCTTTATGTTGGTATTTAGTAGGTGCAATATGGTAAAATGAAATAGTATGCACCTTCTCCAAAATTTCACCAGGCTATAGCCCCAGTTTGAAATGCCTTTACATTAATCAGCTTTCCCAGCAGTATAATGATGCTGGAAATTAGGAAAGCAATGGAGGATTCTTAGTTGGGTTTAATAAGCTCAGCCACTTTGCTAACACACTGCAGTGGATCAATTGAAGTTAATTATTATACAAGATTAAATCCCCAGTAACTACAATACATCAAACCAATGCAAAAAGCTCTCGCTCAGGAAGGAGAAAAAACAAACATGAATTCCGAAAGCGAATCTTTTCTATCCAGTCCTTAACTCACTACATTTTTCATATAAACATAATAAACTAATACAATATGAAATCCAGCGTAATCTTAAATTCTGAAAGTAAGATATAAACTTCACCTTCTGTCTCTATGGGACATTTAACCTTGGAACCTAAATAACTGTGAATTTTCTTAATGTTTCTATTTATTTTTGGATAGTTGATCTGTCTTCTACTGTTTGCTCAGATTTACATTTCCACCCACAAGAGACTCAACCTTTTATGATCATTGACCATTCCAAGAAAAATAAGTATCTGAAGAAACCACAGAAGCAAATAATTGGGATTTCATATTTATTCACTGACTGAGTTACTTCAAGGGAGTATGGCAAAGCCTAGAATACATGCTTAATAAACCATTTTTGATAAATTCAAAGAGAATTATTTTGGTTCTTTAAACACATAACTGGGAGAGGCAAAGGAACATACTAAAATGGAGAAAACAATGATGAGGCAAATGTATGCTAATTAATGTCTATTAATGATAGTGATGTACCTTTTTGGAAGGATTTTTTTAAAAAATTATCAATCATTTCTTCCTGAAAGGTTCCTTTTTCCGCTTGCCCTTCCCCTCACTGAAAAACTAAACAGTTCTGTGCTCCTTTCCTTTCATAAACACCAGATAGAAGAAACAGCAGAGAGCAGTGGGGAGCAAAAGGCATCTCATCTTGACATCTGGGTTGCAAAAGCCTAGCAAAGGGCTCAAAATATAGAAATGCTATTTGTAAGAAAGCAAATATTACCCTAACGATCTACCATCAGGCCAGGAAAAGATTTCCTAGTGTGATATAACTAAGAAAAGATGGAGAGGTAGTAATGTCAAATATTCCAAGAGAGGGTGTCAAGCAAAAAAAGCCACATAGAGTTTTGGTTTTCAAGACATAGGGAATTTAGAGTGCACTCTACACTCCTTCTTCCAGAGCCCAGGATAAGCATCAAAAGCATAAACTATGAAAAACTAAAGGTACTAAACTTGGAGGGGAAAGATGGGGGCGGAGTAGGAGGGAGCGGGATCAGCTTCCTCCGGCCCACTGGAGGGATATCTGGCCAATTTTCTGAGGAGTGGAGTGATCGCCCAGCTGTATTCCAGTGTGTGGGAAGATTGGCAACCGGGATTTCACATAAAACTGAAAGATCAGACGGTAGGGAGTCTGCTTCGGAGTGAAGGGGTCCCTCGGGACTTGCGGGGAGCTGGGAGGTCTGCGGATCCAGTCGCAGCAGCTTCCCGGTCTGTTCCAGAATCCATGGGAGGGAGCTGGATTGGGGTGTGTGAGTAGCCAAAGCAGGTGCTGGCATGTGTTGGGAGAGGCTCAGTCCCCAGCAGGCCGGAGGTTGGTGCGTATGTGCGGACTGGTCCAAAGAGGCTGGCGATCCCAGCGGGAGGAATTGGAGATTGAACTGAATGGGAGAACCACGGCTCAGAGTTCTGGGACTGGGTGCGCACCCTGCGAAGCCAGTCAGGGATGGCTCGGGTTAGTGCGAAACCCCGGGCACCCAGGCCGGGGGCTCGCGGGAGCCGAGTCCAGAGACGGAAGTTGTTTGCGAATTCAGGGGCACGGAGCTCACTCCTGGAGGGACCGAGACACAGCCCAGTACCTGTGATCGGAGACCTGCAATGCCAACTGCCTCCATGGGAGAGGGACGGGGGAGCCTCGTCGAGCTCCAATGAGGGAACCGACAGACTTCGTGGACTCCTGACTCAGTGTGGAGGCCAGGCAACCCAGAAGGAGCACTGTGAATTCCTAGCAACTGGGCTGAAAGAAGGACGGCAGCTAAGTGTGCAGCTCAGGAAGGAAGAAAAGGAAACCTGATATCTTCCCAGCCTATCTGAGACAGAAGGACCAGAGGAGCAGCCCTGACCGGATGTTTTTAAAGCGAGCCAACAGAAGGTTTTTTTTTTCCCCTTTTTTAATCCTTCTTTCTTTTGTTATCTCTTTGTTTCTTTGTTTGTTTTCCCCCACCCTTCTTCCTATGTATCCTTCTATATTTTTTAAATCCTTCTACCTTCCCTTCAATTAGTATTCCTAGTTTTCTCTTCTTTTTATTTATTTTTTATTATTTTTTATTTTATTTTAACTTAGTATTATTTTTTCTTTATCTTTCTTTTTCCTTTTATTTTTCTTTCTTCTTCCTCTTCCTCCCCCTTCCCCTCTCTTCTTTATCCACAGGTGAGACATTAAAACCTGGAATTGTGAAGAGAATAGAGTAGGACCCAGACAACAGTCAGTCCAAAAAACAGACAGCGACACAAAATTAACTTCGCTGCTCCAGGGAACTTGAAAGATCAATTTAAGAACCAGAGGCTAGCAAGAAGAATACCACAAACAATCGGAAGACAAAGAAACAATCCCCAAATGAAAGAAAAGGAGGAAGCCCCAGAAAGAATGATAAATGAAACAGAGACAAGCCAATTATCAGACATTGAGTTCAAAGCATATGTTATCAGGAAGCTCAAGAAACTCGAGAAGTTTGATGAACTCACAGAAAATTACCAGAAACTACAGGGAAACTATAATGTACTCAGTGAAAACTATGTCAACATGAAAAAGGAAATAGAAACTATTCACAAAGGCCAAGAGGAAAAGAAGAATACAATATCTGAATTGAAGAACACAATAGAAGGAATCAAAAACAGGCTTGATGAGGCAGAGGATCAGACTAGCGAGCTGGAGGACAAGGTTGAAAAAAGCACCCAAAAAGAGCAAGAAAAGGAAAAGAGGCTCAGAAAGAATGAAGAGGTATTAAGGGAAATACAGGACAACATGAAATGTAACAATATTAGTATAATAGGGACACCAGAAGGAGAGGAAGAGAAGCAAGGGATGGAAAACCTGTTCGAAAAAGTAATTATGGAAAACTTCCCTAATCTGATGAGAGAAAAAGCCACACAAATCCAGAAAATACAGAGAGTCCCAATCAAAAGGAACCCTAACAGGCCCACTAAAAGACACATCATCATTAAAATGGCAAAATTCCAAGATAAAGAGAGAATCGTAAAGGCGGTGAGGCAGAAGCAGGAAGTAACATACAAGAGAACCCTGATAAGGTTAGCAGTTGACTTCTCAATGGAAACACTCCAAGCCTGAAGGGAATGGCAAGAAATATTCCAAGTAATGAGAACCAGAGGCCTGCAACCAGACTGCTCTACCCAGCAAGGCTCTCAGTCAAGATAGATGGCCAAATAAGGAGCTTCCCAGACAAAAGAAGTCTAAAAGAATACACCTCCACCAAACCAGCTCTGCAAGAGATGCTAAACGGACTGATTTAAGGAAAGGAAGGAAAAGAGAGAGAGTGAGGAACACAGGTACAAAAAAATGGCAATGAATAAGTACCTATCAATAATAACTTTAAACGTAAATGGATTAAATGCTCCAATTAAAGACATAGAATAGCGGAATGGATAAGAAAGGACGACCCACACATACGCTGCCTACAAGAGACCCACCTCAGGACAAAAGACTTACACAGACTGAAAGTTAAGGGCTGGAAATAAGTTTTCCAAGCAAACGGACAAGAAAAAAGAGCTGGGGTAGCAATACTCATATTAGACAAAATAGACTTCAAAAAAAGGGCCATCAAGAGAGATCCAGAAGGACACTTTATAATACTCAAGGGAAGAATCCACCATGGAGACATAAACATTGTAAATATATACGCACCCAACACGGGAGCACCAAAATACATAAAGAAAATCTTGGAGGACTTCAAGAAAGACATTGATAGCAACACAATTATAATAGGGACATCAACACCCCACTGTCAAAAATGGACAGATCCTCCAAACAAAATATCAGCAAAGACATTGTGGCACTGAACAATGCCCTAGAAGAAATAGAATTCACTGATATATATAGGGCCCTTCACCCCTAAGAAGCTAAATACACGTTCTTTTCAAATGCACATGGAACATTTTCAAAAATAGACCATATGATAGGACACAAAACAAGCCTCAACAAATTCAAGAAAATTGAAATCATACCAAGCATTATCTCTGACCACAAGGGACTGAAATTAGAAAACAACCCAAAGGTAAAAACTCCAAAACACTCAAAATCATGGAGACTGAATAGCATGCTATTAAACAATGAATTGGTCAAGGACGAGATTAGGGAAGAAATCAAAAAGTTCCTTGAAACAAATGAAAATGAACAGACAACAACCCAAAACTTATGGGACACAGTGAAGGCAGTCCTGAGAGGGAAGTTCATAGTGATACAGGCCTAAAAAATAAAAAAAAAAACAGTACCAGTTTACACAAACGACCTAACCCTACGCCTACAAGAACTGAGGGAACAACAGCAAAGACAATCCAGAGCAAGTAGAAGAAAGGAAATAACCAAGATCAGATCAGAATTAAATGACTTAGAGACTAAAAGGACAATTCTAAGGATCAATGAATCCAGGAGCTGGTTCTTTGGAAAGATAAACAAATTAGAAAAGCCTTTAAGACAGGTTCATCAAGAAAAAAAAGAGAGAGGACCCAAATAAACTCAATCAGAAATGAAAGAGGAGATATTACAACTGATGCCACAGAAATACAAAGGATTATAAGACATTACTATGAAGAACTGTATGCCAAGAAATATGAAAACCTAGGAGAAATGGACACATTTTTAGAAAAATATAATCTTCCAAAACTCAATAAGGAAGAAACAGAAAGCGTGAACCGACCAATAGCAGCGGATGAAATTAAAGCAGTAATAAAAAAACTCCCAACACACAAAAGCCCTGGACCAGATGGTTTCACAGGAGAATTCTACAAAGCATTTATGGAAGAACTAACAGCTCTCCTGCACAGACTATTCCAAGAAATCCAAAATGATGGAAGACTCCCAAACTCTTTTTATGAGGCCAGCATCATCCTAATCCCAAAATCAGAAAAAGACACAACAAAGAAAGAAAACTTCAGGCCAATATCACTGATGAACATTGACGCTAAAATCCTCAACAAAATGTTATCAAAATACATCCAACAATACATCCAAAATCATTCAACATGACCAAGTGGGTTTCATCCCAGGGATTCAAGGATGGTACAACATTCGCAAAACAATAAATGTAATACATCACATAAATAAAAGCAAAGACAAAAATCACATGATCATATCAGTAGATGCAGAAAAAGCATTCAATAAGGTACACCATCCACTTATGATAAAGACGCTTAGCAAAGTGGGAATAGAGGGAGCATTCCTCAACATAATAAAGGCCATATATGAGAAACCTACAGCCAACATTATACTCAATGGACAAAAACTAAAATCTTTCCCACTAAGATCAGGAAC
>PVJI01013103.1:0-48973 GCA_004026765.1 Micronycteris hirsuta | reverse complement strand
CTCCTTTCCTCTTGCTGCTCCCAGGATCCTTTCCTTATCTTTGACCTTGGGTAATGTAATTATGATGTGTCTTGGTGTGTTCCTCTTTGGATCCAACTTCTTTGGGACTCTCTGAGCTTCCCGAAAGTCTATTTCCTTTGCCAGCTTCGGGAAATTCTCCATCATTATGTGTTCAAATATTTTTTCAATCCTTGGATTTCTTCTTCTCCTTCTGGCAGCCCTATGATTCGCATGTTGGGATGTTTACAGATGTCTTGGAGGTTTCTGAGCCCCTCCTCCATTTTTTGAATTCTTGTTGTTTCATTCTTTTCTGGTTGGATGTTTTTTTCTTTCTGCTGGTCCACTCCGTTGATTTGAGTCCCAATTTCCTTCTTATCCCTATTGGTTCCCTGCAGATCCCTCCTCATTTGTTCAAGCAAGTTCGTTAATTTTTCGTCGGATTCTGAAAGCATCCTTATTACAAGGGATTTGAATTGTGCCTCTGATAGGTTGGCTATCTCTTGATCGGTTAGCTCTGGGGTTTTGATTTGTCCCTCTCTTTGGGCCATTTTTTTTTCCCTTGGTGATCCTGTTACTGTAAGGGGGGTGGAGTCTTGGGGATCCCCTGTGCAGGGAAGTTCCTGGTAGTTGTGCTGGGACGTAGCCTCTGGGGGCGGGACCTGAGCGCACAATGGCGCCTTCTCCGCTCTCCGCATCCACACCGCCTCCTGCAAGCACTTCGGGCCCCTCTGCGCTGGCTCCGGGGGTTGCTCCGGGGTTGCTGGATGGGCTGCACCACTCGAATCCCCCGCGGGTCTCCCCAGCGAACTTTCCTGTGAGGCTGGGAGTTCCTCTGGCCACGGACTCCACCCCCACAGGCGCTCTCACTCTGCGCCGATGGGTTGCGCCCTGCTTTCTTTCCTGGTTTCTCTGCACATGAATACAGACCTGCCGAGTCCACCGGTCTCTCGGCCCTGCTGGGTCCAGATGAACCGGGCGCAGACCGTGCTTCAGTCGGGTCCCTGTCTGGGTGTGCTGCAGCCCCGCAGGGACCGCCCCTCCAACCGTGGTCCTGCAGTCTGCTCACCAGCTCGCTGCGGGGTCGCTGAGCACTCTCCCTTCGCTCTGCACCTTCTGGCTCACCAAACTAGATGAATGTATCTTCTTTAATTCCTTGGTTGTCGGACTTCCTCTCAATATGATTTTCTGTCAGATCTGGCTGTGTTTGGATGTGTAGATTTCTGATTTTTTTCCTTGTTTGGTTGTGCGAGGTGGTACGGTGCATTCACCTATGCCGCCATTTTAGGAAGTCCAGACAATGTTTTTAATATCAACATGATGTTATACCAAATAGCCATATTATAATGTATTTAACCTTTCCCTTTTTATGGGCTATTTACATAGTTTCTAGGTTTTCCTCTCATAAATAACATTGTGATGAAGATATTTGTACATAACTCCTAAAAGTGGAATCATCATATCCAGGGATAGTTTTCTAAGTTCTTGATACATTTTGCCAAATTACTATTGAGCGTCTACTCTCCAGGAGCCATAATCTAGATCCTCCCCACCTCCCAGGATCCACACTCCAGATCTTTACATCCTAGGTGCCCACACTCCAGGCCCTGCTGAAGGAGCCCTTACTGGCCAGTCTTGTATAGCAGCAAACAAGGCAAGAGGGGTGAGAGTAAATTTGGAGGGGCAGAGGCAAGATGATCCTCAGATGGTCCTTCTGCCTGAAGTGCTTTTCCCTGAGGTGGTCCTGTGGCACCTTCTCGGGATTTAGGTTTCCCCTCAAACCTGAGAGCCCCTCATCTAAAAGAGCCCCTGACTCCATTTACGCCCTATGATACCACACTGGATTGCTTCCCCCCACCCCAGCAGAGCACTTATTTTGGCCCAATGTTATCTTATTAATTTACACATTTAATTTCTATCAGCATCTGCTTTGCTGCCTGCAGTATCTCTAGTGCCTGGAACTATTCTCTGGCATGGAGAAGAGTGGTTCTCAACTTGGCTGCTCAGTGAAATCACCTGAAGTTTTAGAAATTCACTCATCCCAATAAGAAGTGTGTTTTAAAATTTTACTGTTTGAGAATTGATTGGCATACAATGAAGAATTTTCAGAAAGAACTCTTTTAACTTAAGGACTTTTAGTTTATGAATTTCAAACTTTGTGTGCCACTGCGATCTATAAAGAAATATTATAATAACGAGGTCACTGTTCACTACTGTGTTACCCAGAGTATAAGAGTTCTGTCTAGAAGGTATCCAGCCATGAAAAATGAAAAACAGAGACATTTATTGAAGAAGATACAAGATATAAGAAACACTGTACATAGGACAATGACTCCTCCATCCCCTTCAAATAGGTACCTTGGGACCTCACACAATTCTCCCAGTTGCTGTCAGCTACCCTGTCATATTTTCCTGAATCTAACTGATGGTCTAAAATCTCGTGATTTTAGTTTTCGGAAAAGCCAGAAGTCACAGGGTGCCAAATCTGGGCTGTAGGCAATCTGAGTCACCTGGATGATTTGATGTTGTGTCAAGAATCTCTGTACAACAGGTTCCAGCCAAGATGAAGGCATAGGTAGAAATGCTTTGCTTCCTCACACAACCAAAAGAAGGATAACAACCAATTAAAAAAAAACAAAAAACAACCAGAAGTGCCAGAAAATCAAACTGCATGGAATTCTGACAACCAAGGAGTTAAAGAAACATTCACCTAGACAGGTAGGAAGGGAGGAGAGGTAGACAGGCAGCCCAGCAGAAAGAACACGAGACAAGGTGGCTGACGGGGTGGACGAGGCAGGGCTGACTGAACAGGAAACTAAAGACTTAAAGCTAGTTGTAAAATACTGCACAGGTTGCAACAGTGGGAGACACTCCTAGTCTCACAGGAGAGTGCATTGGAAAGTGGGTCGAGAGCAGAGCAAGCATTGTTCCCTCTCTGACCTCTCCCCCACATTCAGCGCAACAACACAGAAAGGAGGATTGCCCTGCCCTGGTGAACAAGTAACGCTCCACCCCTTACAACATAACAGGTGCACAGAGACAAAGAAATATAGCCTAAATGAAAGAACGAGTCAAAACTCCAGAGAAAGAACTAAGTGATTAGAAGATAGACAATCCATCTGATGCAGAGTTCTAAACATTGGTAATCAGGTTGCTCACAGAACTGGTTGACCTCAGTTGCAAAATGAAGGAAGAAGTGAAGGCTAGCCGAAGTGAAGTATAGCCAAAGTGAAATAAAGCAAAATATACAGGGAACCAACAGTGAAGGGAAGGAAACAGGGACTCAAATCAATAATTTGAAACAAAAAGAAGAAACAAACATCCAACCAAAACAGAATGAAGAAACAAGAATTTAAAAAAAAATGAGGAGAGGCTTAGAAACCTCCAGGACAATGTTAAGCACCCCAACATCCAAATCCTAGGAGTGCCAGAAGGAGAAGTGGAAGAGCAAGGAATTGAAAACTTATTTGAAAACATAATGAAGGAAAACTTCCCAAATTTGGCAAAGGAAATAGACATCCAGGAAGTCCAGGAAGCTCAGAGAGACCCAAAGAAGTTGGACCCAGGGAGGAACATACCAAGGCACATCATCATTAAATTAACCAAGATTAAAGAGAAGGAGAGAATCTTAAAAGAAGCAAGATGAAAGGAGACAGTTACCTACAAAGGAGATCCTGTAAGACCATCAGCTGATTCCTCAAAAGAAACCTTGCAGGAAAGAAGGGGCTGGAGAGAAGTATTTGAAGTCATGAAAGGCAAGGACCTACATCCAAGATTACTTTATCCAGCAAAGATTTCATTTAGAATGGAAGGGCAGATAAAGTGCTTCTCAGATAAGGTCAAGTTCAAGGAGTTCATTATCACCAAGACCTTATTATATGAAATGTTAAAGAGATTTATCAACTTCTGGCCAAGATGGAGGCATGGGTCACTGTGCCTCCTTGCATAACGAAAAGAGGAAAAACAACAATTTAAAACACACACAAAAAAAAAACCAATCAGAACTGACAAAACATCGAACTGTGTGGAAGTCCGACAACCAAGGAGTTAAAGAAGACGAGTTCATCCAGACCGGTAAGCGGGCGGAGAGCGCACAGCAAGACGCGGTTTCTGGAGTGGTGGGGGCAACGCTGCAGCTGACCAGAGAGACCCACGGCAGGCGCACCTGGAGAAGCCCACGGCTGGCTGACCCAGAACCAGTGGGCTGAGACTGGTGGACTGGGAGGTCCCTCATTTGTGCGCAGATAAACTGGGAGAAAAAACTGTGGAGTGGAGCAGACTGCGCTACCCACCATCGAGGGGAAATAAAAGCCTCAAACCACCGATTGAAAACACCTATGGGGGTTGAGACAGCAGTGGAAGGAACTCCCAGCCTCACAGGAGAGTTCACTGGAGAGACACACAGGAACTTAAAACTACACAAGCTCACCCACTCAGGAGCCAGCACAGAAGGGCCCAACTTGCTTGTGGGTAGCGGAGGAAATGACTGGGAGCCTGCAGAGAGTGGAGCAAGTGCCAATGTTCCATCTCAGGCCCTGCCCCCACAGGTAGCGTCACAACACAACAACGTGAGTTACCCAGCCCTGGTAAACACCTAAGGTTCTGCCCCTTAATGTAACTGGAGTGCCGAGAAAAAAAATGACCCAAATGAAAGAGCAGATCAAAACTCCAGAGAAAAATACAACTAGGCCACGAAGAGATTGCCAACCTATCAGATGCACAGTTCAAAACACTGGTAATCAGGATGCTCACAGAATTGGTTGAATTTGGTTGCAAATTAGATGAGAAAATGAAGGCTATGCTAAATGAAATAAGGGTAAATGTACAGGGAACCAACAGTGATGGGAAGGAAACTGGGATTCAAATCAATGTTGTGGACCAGAAGGAAGAAAGAAACATTCAACCAGAAAAGAATGAAGAAACAAGAATTCAAAAAACTGAGGAGAGGCTTAGGAACCTCCAGGACATCTTTAAACGTCCCAACATCTGAGTCATAGGGGTGCCAGAAGGAGAAGAGGAAGACCAAGGGATTGAAAACTTATTTGAACAAATAATGAAGGAGAACTTCCCCAAGCCGGTGAAGGAAATAGACTTCCAGGAAGTCCAGGAAGCTCAGAGACTCCCAAAGAATTTGGACCCAAAGAGGAACACACCAAGGCAACTCATAATTACATTACCCAAGATTAAAAATAAGGAGAGAATTTTAGAAGCAGCAAGAGAAAAGGAGACAATCACCTACAAAGGAGTTCCCATAAGACTGTCAGCTGATTTCTCAAAAGAGACCTTACAGGCAAGAAGGGGCTGGAAAGAAGGATACCAAGTCATGAAAGGCAAGGACCTCCATCCAAGAATACTCTATCCAGCAAAACTTTCATTTAGAATGGAAGGGCAGATAAAGTGCTTCTCAGATAAGGTCAAGTTCAAGGAGTTCATCGTCACTCAGCCTTTATTATATGAAATGTTAAAGGAATTTATATAAGACATGGAGGGATATCAACAGGGGAGTGGGAGGGGGAGAGAGGAGGAAAAAGTACAGAGAGTAAGTAGCATAAATGGTAGGTAGAAAACAGACAGGGGGAGGTTTAGAATAGTATAAGAAATGTAGATGCCAAAGAACTTATGTGTATGACCCATGGACAAAAACTAAAGGACAGTGAATGGGGGCAGTGCAGGGCAAGGGGGAATAAAGGGGGGAAATGGGACAACTGTAATAGCATAATCAATAAAATATATTACAAAAAATTCTCCTCCCCCAAAAAAGGGATTTATCTAAGAAATAGAAGAAGATGAAAAACTATGAACAGTAAAATGACAACGAACTCCTAACTATCAACAACTGAACCTAAAAATGAAAAAATAAAAAACTAAACAAACAACTAGAACAGGAACAGAACCAGATAAATGGAGATCACATGGAGGGTTTTTATTAGGGCGGGGGAGGGGTATTAGGGAAGGGGAGATACCGGGAATAAGAAGCATAATTGGTGGGCATAAAATAGACAGGGAGAGGTTCAGAATAGCATAGGAAATGGAGAAGCCAAAGAACTTATATGTACAACCCATGGACATCAACTAAGATGGGGGGATGCTGGAGGGTGGAGGGTTGCAGGGCAGAGGGGGATATACTTTAAAAAAAGAAAGAAAAATCTCTGCACAAGACATCCTGCATGAGTGGGCATGTTGTCGTGTTGAAGCTGCCAATCACCAGTTGCCCATTGCTTCAGCCTTCTGAATCATCCAAATAGTTTCCATGGAGGAATGTTCAAGCTTAACACAAAATTTGATGCACATTAATTGCTCTACTCACTCAGTCATTTTGAATGGAGCAGTCGCACAGTACACATGCTCTCTCAATGGCATCTACCACCCCCACTTACTAGTATAGTGAAGTCATCATTGTTCACACATGCAAATTCCAGTCCATTCTCCGTGGCTGCCAGGTTACATCAATGTCACTCAAATCACTCATTATATTAACAATGGTTGGACTTTTTCCAGACAGACCTTGTATATCCCCTGTATTGGTTTATATATAAACAGTATATATTGTCTTACATATAGAACAATATATTTCAAAGAAAAAATAAATATTTGTGTTTCTCCACAGACCAATTAAATCTGTATCTCTGGGGGTAGAACTCAGTCAGGCATTGGTAGCTTTTAAAGCTCCCCAGGTGATTCCAACATGCAGCCAAGTTTAAGAGCCAATGACATAGAAGGAACTCAGAATATTTGTTGGATGGATGGATGAATGGATGATGGATAAATAAAAAGATATTGTAAATAAAAAATTTGGAGCTCTAGTCCCAGCACTGCCACTAACATGATATGTAACCTAAACTGTGTCACACTACTTTCTAAACACCCATAGTTGCACTAGATGCCTTCTAAGGTCCCTTCCTGCTTCAAGACTTCATGGTTCCCCTTCTTGGTGACAGCAAGAGATCAGAGGGAAATGACCAGGAGAAATATGAGGACAGAATGATCGAGGCTTTATAGATAACTTTATCTGGGATAACGGTGATCCTAAGAGGAAGTTCAGTACTATGACACTCTTTTACCCAGGGAAGAAAGTATTTGTGAGAGTTTTGAGAATCTTTCACTTAGAAGCACATCACATACCTCTGTACTGGAGGTCCAGAGGAGGAACAAAATGATCCCTTAATATATTACATTATTAATATAACCCCCAATATCCTGCTAGGGAGACAAAATGTGTGTGTGGATACTCTGAACCAGGGTAGCGGGGGAGAGATGCATTTATCTAAGAGAGTCCTCACAAAGCTGCTTTGTCTCCAAGCCTGTGCAGGGTTCCTCTCTCAAAAGTGGGCTACTCAAGCATTCTTAAGCTGTTTTTCTGGGATCTTAAACAAACAAACCCATGCTGTCAACTCAACTCTAATACTGTCACCTTACACAGACAGTTAAAACAGGACAGTTTCTTTTTTACAATTTTTTATTGTATTTTTTCCATTACCATTTAGTCCCCTTATACCCCCTACCCCCAGCTATCACCACACTGTTGTCCATGTTCAAGAGTCCCTTTTCCTTTTTGGTCAGTCCCTCCACGTTCTAACCTCCCCCGACCCCTAGTAGCTGTCTTCTGCTCTCCATCGATGAGTCTGTCCCCATTTTTCCTTGTTAGTACAGTTTGTTCATTAGATTCCATATATGAATGAAATCATATGGTATTTGTCTTTCTCTGACTGGCTTACTTCATTTAGCATATTATTCTCCAGATCCTTCCATACTGCCACAAAGGGTAAAATTTTCTTCTTTTTTACAGCAAAGTAGTATTACATTTGTAAATGTTCCATTGTTGTAAACAGGACACTTTCTTACTGGGAAAGATATCCACTCATGTTTATTAAAAACATTACAAAGGTATTTACAAGAGAGGACTTCTGTATAGCCTATCCCAGAGATTTTCAACTGGTGTTCAGTAAGAGGCACACTGATGTGCTGCAAGAATTCTTAAAACATGTATTACCTGACTATTTACTCAGGGGTACTGACCTCTTCTTCCTTAGACTGTCAAATTAAAAAATGACAACAGCCAACACAGCAAAGGCTGTCCAGTGTGAATGAGTCAAAATTATTTCTATTTTTGTCAGATTGACAAAAAATACATTTTTTGGTGTGCTGAAAAATTTTAGCAGTTTAAGTGTGCCATGAGATGAAAAAAGTTGAAAATTGCCGGCCTACCTGACTTCTATTATTCTTCATGCTCTATTCCCTGGGCTGCTTTGTATACAGCTTTTGAGGCTCACCTGCTATATGAGATTTTTCTACCTGTCCCTAGGCATCATTACCTGCCTGGTCACCCAACAGTGGCTACAGATTATAATACTCCATTCTCCTTCATTCTATACTATCTCAGAGAAGGACAATTTTAAGATTACAAAAATAACACATTTGGGTAATTATGAGTGGGCACCTTAGAAATTGAGTTTCTGACTTTCAGCCAAGATGGAGGTATAGGTAGACACACTGTGCCTCCTCACACAACCAAAAGGACAACAAATTAAAAGTTAAAAAAAAAAAAAAACACAACCAGAAGTGGAGGAAATTGAATTGTATGGAAGTCTGACAACCAAGGAGTTAAGGAAGAAACATTCATCCACATTGGCAGGAGGGGCGAAAGCAGGCAGCCAGGGGTAGAGAGGACTCACGGCAAGGCGGTGGCTAGAGGACCGGCGCGGGCAAGGCGGTGGCTGGTGGAACAGGCAGTCCCACACTTGCATGTGGATAAATCAGGAAGAACAACTGGGGAGCAGGGCAGGCCACGCAATCCAGGGTTCCAGTGCAGGCAAATAAAGCCTCAAAACTTCTGACTAAAAAATCCTGTGGGGGTTGAGGCAGCAGTAAAAACTCCCAGCCTCACAGGAGAGTTCATTGGCAAGACCCACAGGGTCTTAGAAGGTACACAAAACCACCCACCTGGGAATCAGCACCAGAAGGGCCCAATTTTCCTGTAGGTAGTGAAAGAAGTGACTGAAAGCTGGCAGAGAGCTGAACAAGTTGCATTGTTCCCTCTTAGACCCCTCCCTCACATACAGGGCCACAACACAGCAAAGTGGGTTGCCACACCCTGGCATATACCTAAGGCTCTGCCCCTTACTATGTAACAGGCTCGCCCAGACCAGAAAAAATGGCCCAAATGAAAGGACAGATGAAAGCTCCAAAAAATACAACTAAGCAACAAAAAGATAGCCAACCTATCCCGTGCACAGTTCAAAACATTGGTAATCAGGATGCTCACAGAAATGGTTGAGTATGGTCACAAAATAGTGGAAAAAGGGAAGGCTATGCAAAGTGAAATAAAGGAAAATGTACAGGGAACCAACAGTGAAGGGAAGGAAACATAGACTCAAATCAATGATTTGAAACTAAAGGAAGAAATAAACATTCAACTGCAACAGAATGAAGAAACAAGAATTTTAAAAAATCAGGAGAGGCTTAGAAACTGCCAAGACAACTTTAAACATTCCAACATCTGAATCATAGTGGTGCCAGAAGAAGAAGACGAAGAGCAAGAAATTGAAAACTTATTTGAAAATATAATGAAGGAAAACTTCCCCAATCTGGCAAAGGAAATAGACTTCCAGGAAGTCCAGGAAGCTCAGAGAGTCCCAAAGAAATTGAACCCAGGGAAAAACACACCAAGGCACATCATCATTAAATTAACCAAGATTAAAGAGGAGAGAACCTTAAAAGCAGCAAGAGAAAAGGAGACAGTTACCTACAAAGGAGTTCCAGTAAGACCATCAGCTGATTTCTCAAAAGAAACCTTGCAGGCAAGAAGGGGCTGGAAAGAAGTATTCAAAGTCATGAATGAGTAGTCATGAATGAGTAGCATAAATGGCAGGTAGAAAATAGTTAGGGGGAGGTTAAGAATAGTATAGCAAAGGTAGAAGCCAAAGAACTTACATGTACAGCCGATGGACATGAACTAAGGGGCGGGGTAGGTGAGAAGGGGTGTGCACGGCAGAGGGGAATAAAGGGGAGAAAAAATGGGACAACTCTAATAGAATAATCAATATATTAAAAATAACAATATGCCAGGAAAAAAAAGTTGAGTTTCTTTGGCTTCACAATGGGGGTTATTTCTACTTCATATTTTAATACACATAAAACTAACATAACAGTTTCCGTCTTAACACTTTAACTTGCATATTCAAATTTTTTAAATTATTGGGGACTGGAGGATGGTCCATGTAGTTTTCAGTACAGCTACATTTAACAAGGAAATGGCAGTGCATAAGGCCTTTCCAATCACATGTGTACTTGGGTTCCAGAGACACCTGACACCTCTTTTGTCAGGATAAACTCCAGAAGTGTGGAGTACAAAAGGTGTAAATAATTTCTTCAAGGACAAACATTTACTGAATACCCACTTTTTAAGATGCTAGGGAAGCAGAGAGGAAACACACAAAACCTATTTGATCACATGGAGCTCATAGCCTCATACTCCTGTCCCTCCCCAAACACACAGAGAGGGAAGAATCAAAAGTTTTCACAAGTCATCTCTTCCTACATCACTTAAAAAAAAAAAAAAAAGGGAAGAAAAAAATGCTGGAAAAGCGATTATGGAGTGGGTACAGTGGCTTGTGGCCAGAAAGACAAGTCTTTTTATATAACTGCGATCCTCTGGCATAGATAATGGGTGCATCATATAAGTGATGTGGCAGCTAAAAAAAAAAAAGGCCTCAAAAACTGGAGTCGCAATCTCCGAGGCCTTCCTTAAAGGAAGACCAGAAACTGGGGATAGTGGGGGGAACATATCCCAGACGAGTTTTCCTGGGGAACAAGATGCACTGGCTCAGAAATTAGCGAGGCTTTCAGGCGCGAAGAATCCTTTTTCCGGCGCTCGGTTCCTGGTCCGTATAAAAAGTCTGCGCATTCATCAGGGGACATCCAGATCCTGAGCCAGCCCAGGCCTGAATTTGGAATCCCCAAGCTCATCAGAGCTCGAACGCTGACCCAGGAGAGAGGGGGTTTCTGAAGTCCGCGTGAGGGAGAACCGAACCCGCTTGAGTTACGCGAGTGAGAAGCAGCGAGGGGAACCAGAATGCAAAATTTCACAAGACACAGGACTAGTCCCTTTTACAAAGCACCTTGGAGGTAAATGCAGAGCCCCAGCGCAGAGATCCCGCAGTACGTCAGCCTCCAAAGCGAGTGACTACAGTTCTCAGGTCTCCCTGTCCCGCCGCAACCGGCCACCCCCGCGCAGACGCAGTCGCGCCTCGCTCGGCCTCAGCGCGCATGCGCCACAGGGCAAAGGCGCTCCCGGCCCCGGGCGGTGGCGGCGGCGGCGGCGGCGGCGGCGGTGGTTGCAGCAGTAGCAGCGGCGGAGGAAGTACCAGCTTTGCACTCCACCCCGGTAGCAGCTTCGCGGCCGGGGATAGCTTCCTCCCGGCGCCCCAGGATTTCGGTGCTACCCACACGTCTGTCCAGCCGGATCATGGGGTTGCCTAAGGGGCCGGAGAGCCAGGGTGTCCCAGAGGTAAGGAACCCCCTCTTCTTGACACGTTAGGTTCCAGAGAGAGGGCTGAGCAAGCCAGGTGGCGGGCCTAGGGGGCCCCGGCTGCGTTTGGGGCGCCCCGCCCCTTTCCTCAGGTGTGTGCAGAGCCGGGTCGCTGGGCCTGAGCAAGTCCTCCTGTGCGGGCGGGGACTAACTTGAGCAGTCCGGGTCTCCTAGGACTAAGGTGGCCTTCCCAAACCAATAACTGCCCCAGCGCAGCCCTAGGTGGGGCAGGACCCAGGGTCCCAGCTCTCTCGCGCTCCGGGGCAATTTACCCGGACCCTCGGCGCCGCAAGGCTCGGCCGGAGGGCCGGGGCTGTTGCACCAGGAGTCACGAGACTTGCTTTGGGTCTGGGCTCGGGTTGCGCAACGGATGGTGACCTCTCTCGCCTGCCGCTGCCTCACAGGACCCGCGGGGTTCTTGCGGCCAGCCCCACCCCCTTGGTGCCTGAAGGGAACTCGCCCCTACAGTAACCCCTATGCTAGTACTCAGCAGCCTTAGGACGCTTGAGGGCAGTGTTCGGCTGGGTCAGCTTGCCGCGGTGTCCCGCGGTGCTCCGTGGCACAGGGACGCAGCACCAGGCAGAAACGTTGCCTCTTATCCAGAAGATAACTGCTGCCTTTCCTTCCAGAGATGTTTGTTACTAAGTACTCACTTGGTCCCAAGGGACGGGATAATCAGTGATTTCCGGCTGGGAATAAAGGGAAAGTGCATTTCTTTCTGGATGCAAGTATCACTTAACTAAGAGCTGCCTTCTCCTGTAGTGGATTCACTCGAAAGCTAGTCTAGTTTTTTACATTCTGAAGGAAATGGAATCCACGCTGCATCTCTAACCCCGCCTAAGGTTCTGAAGCAGACCTTTGTCTGGGGGCTGATTTCAGAACATGATGAGTGGTCCCTTTCCTCTTAGCTCTCTGTGGCCAGTCTTGCTTCTCTGTCCTCCTCCCCCTCAGTTCTTTCATCTCACAAATGCCCACTAATTGAGAGATCACTGTTCTGTGCATAAAAGCTGGGATATAGTGATGGAATTATAGATGTATCTGTCAGTCAGTGTGTGTTCCGTCCCCAGAATGCCATTTTGTTATCTTAGGAATCCTAACAAGTGTAAGGTTGTCAGAATCCTTGTATTAGGTAAAACCTTACGTTGAAAATGCTTTGATGATGCCAGGAATTGTGAATACTGGGATCTGTACTGTGGTATTTTATTTGACATTTCTTTTTTGCCATTTTTTTATTCTAGGCGCTCATGAAGTTTTTTTCCCAGTCTTTTGCTGTAGACTCCTGTCTCCCTGGTTCTACTTTAAATACATTGGATTCAATGTCTCACTACCAAAGGAAATCTTTCTAAAATAACAAGCAGCCCGCTTCTGTGTGTCCTTTGTTTAACACTTCTCTTACTTCTAGGAGGCTAGGTCTTACTTGTCACTTTTCCAAGAGCCTAGGACAGTTCTTGCCAATCAGGAGGCAGACAAGGTGACTGTGTAATCAAGTTATATCATTCAGTTAAAAAACCAGTATGTATAGGCTGTGTCATTAGGCTATTACTAGTCCTGTTAATTCATTAACTTCAGTTTTTTAAACCCTTTATGGTATTCATGTGGAGGATAGAAAGATAGCTCAGGAACTGGCCCTGCTCTCCAGCTTACATGAATATACAGTACAAGGCAATTGAAAATTTAGTGTGCCTGGTTTAGGAGCTCACAGTCATTCATCTTCACCAGAATTTTGGTTTTTTAACAATTGTATGTATTACTCAGCCTGCTGGCTTTTTATGACTTCAAGGGGACATTCTTTCATACTCTTCCATTTTGTTTCAGTGTTAATCTGTGAAACGAATTTGGAGTCTTGTTAGCATTATCCATTCAGTCAGTGTCTTGTGCCCAAAAGTTATTTCACAGGTTATGTTGCCATGGTATACTTATCCATTCTGGGGGTGAATGGTTGAGAAGCATGGGCTATGCATCTTCCATGGGGTGCTCCTAAGGTAGAAGTTGAGGCAGGGATGATCATCCCATGATATGCTATACTCTTCTTAGAAGTATTTTCATGATAAATGATGATTAAACAAATGAAAGCTTTCTGTTTTACATTCCAGGGGTTTTAAGAAAATACTTGTATCATCCCATTTTTCTTTTCTACTCTATCTTTGTGAACCATAACTGTGCCTTCTCTTTCATTTGAATTTCTCCACTTGTAGCTGTTTTTCACCCCTGGATGAAATGTTTTTCATTTCTCATGTCTTTTGCCAAGGAAGAGAAGGTGTAAATAATTAATATTACATTATTTTTGTATGTCCATTAATAATTAGTGAATGCTAAACTTTAGAAGTTTGATAGGCTGGATCAAGGTCATTTGAGAGTTAAGTTAAATGAGTAGTGGTGCATGGTTGTCATCTGCACCCCTCCACCCCTGCCATTGGATTAACAGTCACTTTAATTCCTTGTTCAACTATATGTTCATATATATGCTCCCTCTCCCAGCAGTTTGTACTTCAGAATAAACTTGAATTCCCATTATCAGTGTCATTACTATGAAAACATTTTGCTAATACATGACTGGCATAGATCATGCACTTTACGTAATGACTGAGCATGTCATTCTATAACAGGTATGTCTTTGAAGCCTAATGCTGTTTCAGAGCAGAGGGTGAATACTGTATGGGTCCTCTCCTGAACCAGCTAATGTAGTAGTCTGTTTGGAGTGGCAGTCATGTTCATTAACACCAGACATGCCACTCAAAGGAGGTTGTTAATTGTGTGAATGACATGGATTATAAATAAAATAGAAATGCAGAGAAATGACCATTTCAGGCTCTATTTGTCGGGTGTGGCATCAAATAGGAGCTAGAATTTGAAGATAATTTCTGGATGATCAGGAGAAGGAGACTGGTGTGAACACTGCTTGTCTGTATTGGCCGTAGCCATGGTTGGATTGTTTTGCAGGGAGGTGAAAGATGAAGCTGAAAAGATAGGTTGCGACCAAAGATCTGGATGCCAAACTAAGACATTTGGAGTTTATCTTATAGACAGTGTCTATAAGTGATGCATTAAAGATGAAGGCCAGGGGATGAGCTAAAAAGATAATGATGTGAAAGCTGTGATTCAGAAACAAATGAGCAAGACAAATTAATAAGGAGGAAAGATTGAGAGGCAGTTGCAATAGTCCTGGCATGAAGTGTAAATATAAGGGAAGGGAGGGTTAATGTGAGGTGCATAATAAAGGAAGATTTTAAAGTCATTGCTGAGTAAGGGAGTGGGTACAAGGATTTGAACCAGGATACTTTGGTGGTGGTTTATATAGATAGGTGTTTTTTTGTTGTTGTTGTTTTTATTTTCTGCAGTGATGCAAGAGAGGAAAGGCACAGCTCATGAACATGAATGGAAGCAAAAGTACTAGAAAGTTTAGATATATTTGACTTGTAAAGAAACACCTGGGAGTAAAGGTAGAATATTAATTAAAATTGTTAAATCTCTATATATATTACATAAATTTAGTATTTTAAATTATTTTATTGAGTATACTATTATAGTTGTCCTGAATTTTTCCCCCTTTACCTCCCTTCACCCAGCACACCCCACTTTCTCAGGCAGTCCTCTCCACCATTGTTTATATCCATGGGTTTCATATAAGTTCTTTGGCTACTCTACTTCCTATACTGTACTTTACATCCCCATAGCTATTCTGTAACTACCTATTTTTACTTCTTAATCCCCTCACCTCTTCACCCATTCTCCCCCACCCCTCTCCCATCTGGCAACCATCAAAATGTTCTCCTTATCCATGATTCTGTCTCTGTTCTTCTTGTTTGCTTAGTTTGTTTTTTTAGATTCAATTGTTGATAGATATGTATTTATTGCTATTTTATTGTTCGTAGTTTTGACCTTCTTTTTCTTAAATAAGTCCCTTTAACATTTCATATAATAAGGGTTTGGTGATGATGAACTCCTTTAGTTTTTTCTTGTCTGGGAAGCTCCTTATCTTCTCTTTGATTCTAAATTGTAGCTTTGCTGCGTAGAACAGTCTTGGTCGTAGGTCCCTGCTTTTCATGACCTTGAATATCTTTAACCTTTGGCATTTTAATTATGATGTGTCTTGGAGTGGGCCTCTTTGCATCCATCTTATTTGGGACTCTCTGTGCTTCCTGGACTTGCATGTCTATTTCCTTCACTGAGTTAGGGGAAGTTTTGTTTCACTACTTTTTCAAATAGGTTTCCAATTTCCTGAGCTTTTTCTTCTCTATCTGGCACCCTTACACCCATATGATGTAAATGTTGGACCTCTTGAAGTTGTCCCAGAGGCTGCTTATACTATCCTCATTTTTTTGGATTCTTTTTTCTTCTTGTTCTGGTTGGTTGGTTTTTGCTTCCTTATATTCCAAATCATTGATTTGATTCTCAGCTTCATCCATTCTACTGTTGTTTCCCTGTAAATTGTTCTTTATTTCAATGAGTGCATCCTTTGTTTCTGACTGGATCTTTTTTATGCTGTTGAGGTCCTCGCTGGGTTCCTTGAGCATCCTTATAACCAGTGTTTTGAACTCTGCATCTGATAGATTGCTTATCTCCATTTTGTTTAGTTCTTTTTCTGGAGTTTGATCTGTTCTTCCATTTGGCCATGTTTCCTTGTCTCCTCATTTTGGCAGCCTCCCTGTGTTTGTTTCTATGTATTAGGTAGAGCTGCTTTGACTCTGTGCGTTGGTGTGGCCTGATGTAGTAGGTGCCCTGTAAGGTCCAGTAACACAGCCTCCCCTATCACCCAAGCTGGGTACTCAACATGTGCCATTCCTATGGGCTAAGTACACCCTTCTCCTGCAGTTGGGCTTTGATTGCTGTTGGCAGGTCAATGGGAGGGATTTATCCATTGAGGATCACTGTGCAGGGGCAGGGTGGTGGTGCTCTGAGACATGGTCTGTAGCTGTCTACTGGGTGTGTTGGCTGTGGGGTTTCCTGGGTGGTGCTGGCCAGGGTCATCCCCCCACCTGTGTTTTGCCTGGGGCCACCCTGCCTGAGCTATCTGAGATGGCAGCTATTTGTTCTGGGCTTGGAGATTCCCAGGTGAAGTCAGGCTATGAGTCTAGGTTGGCTGCTGCTAGTGCCTCAGCTCACTAAGGCCAGCTGTTGCTTGTTTGAGTCAAGACCAGCTATTCATATGGAAAAGCAGCTTCAGTGGGCCTGTAAGTTGGGTGGGGCAGAATCTCTGGGGCTTTCCAAGGTGGGGCAAACAGTGTGAGCCAGGTTGATAGAGTCTCAGATATGGGGGAGCATTTAGAAAAGGAGCAATGGCCTCTGCTTGCCTTGATGCCAGACACTTCAGTTTCTTCCTGTATATCACTGGTGCCTTTCAAGCTCCTGCCCTGGTGTTGGAGCTCAGATGAAATGAGTCTGAGTAGGTGTGTCCCTGTGTGGGTTCTTTAAGAGGAACTGCTTGGGGCTTCAGAAGTTTCTTCCACTAATTTAATCCCTGCTGGTTTTTGCAGCCAGAAGTTATGCAGACTTATCTTCGTGGCACTGGTACTCTGGGCTGAGGGGCCTGACGTGGGGATGGGACTCCTCAATCCTGAGATATACCTCCTGAATTTTTTTACACTACACGTGGGTGTGGGACCAGCCTATTCCATGTCTGTACCCTCCTAACAGTCTGGATGGATGTGGTTTCTTTAATTCCGTAGTTGTCAGACTTCCATTCAACTTCATCTGATGGTCCTGAGTGATGGTGGTTCTGCATTTTAGTTGTAATTTTGATGGGGTTTTGTGAAGAGGTGAGCCATGTCTGCCTGCACTGCCATCTTGACTAGAAGTCCAAATTTATTATTTTTAAGGCAGTTCTGTTATATGGCAGTAAGGCCCTTTAATATCTCTGGGTTGAAAGCCTTCTTTATATTTGTGTTAAAGATTAAAAAGAGTAGTGTAAAGAGGCATACATATTTGAATTAATTTTTCTTGCACTTTTTAAAAATAATTTGGACCAAAATGAGTATGAAGTTAAAAATGAAAAATAAAAACCACCTTGTTCTTGTCTGTGAGGAATGTATAAACTAGTTGAGAGCCTGTCAGGCAAACCGTGTGTTAGAGAACAGGGAGATAATGTGCCTTAATCTCCCTTTCTCTGGATTTCTTCAGTACCTGGTGAGTAGGCTATGCTGCCTGTATCTTCTCCCCTGACCTGTGATGATTAATAGCTTGTTGAGGACTAGGGACTTTCTTCGGTGAAACTGTGGCGGCACTGTGTCCCCATGTTCCTTTATGACTGCAGTGATACAGCCACCGTCACTTGGCAATATTGTGGCATCAGGAGATACACCTGGTGTTCCTTTATTCCAGGTAGCATTTACCAGCCTTTTTCATTTTGTTTTAGGTAGAAACAAGAGAAGATGAAGAACAAAATGTCAAGTTGACTGAAATTCTGGAGCTCTTGGTTGCAGCTGGGTATTTCAGGGCACGAATTAAAGGCTTGTCACCTTTTGATAAGGTAAGAGGAAATGTTCTAAACTGTTATTTATTTATTTATTTATTTTTTTGGTCGGGATAGCATGGTTAATTAACCATGGAAAGGAGAAGAGATTGTGTTTTTACTTTCTCCATGTCCATGTTTCCCTTTCTCCCTTATTCAGGTTCATTATGGAAGTGTTCAAATTCCTTACTAAAAGAAAATAATAATATATCAATAGATACACTTTGAATTCCTTTTCTATGCACCAAGCTTTGGGAAATGCAAATAAGCATCGAAATTCCTCGTTTTGAGGAACTTACATTTTGGATGGGAAGATAAAACTTACGTAAAATAAAATAATCTGAGTTAATGAGCTATCCCAAGTCAGTGTGCTCACAGACAATTACCAGATTTTCTATGGATGAATGGTAAATGCTTCATTTGGAGGAGAGAGAAGTCACTATGGGGTGAAGTTTAATTCAGCAGAACCTGAAACAATTATTATTCACAAGGCTTAGTAATAGGTGTTGAGAGCACAGAGATAAGACAGACACTCTGTACTCAAAGGGTCCGACCTCTGTAGCATTGGGAGGAGAGACAGGAAGAGCAGCATGCGTAGAATAAATAGCGTGATGCAGTAAATACTATTGCAGTGGACTATACACAGAAATGAAGCATCCTGGTCAGACAGGGCAGGCTGAGAAACCTTCCTGGTGGAAGAAAGTGCTGAGTGCTCCAGTGGGCCGCAGCCCTGGCTGCCTATAACAGAATCACTGTGGGTTGTTTTAGAATATAGATGTCTAGGCCTCCCCATTGAAATTCTGGTCAATTAGATCTAGGACTGGGACCTGGAATATGTATGTTATTAGGCATCTCACAGTTTACAGCACAGCCAGAAGTAAGATTCACTGGGGTTTTTTGTTTTGTTTTGTTTTGTTTTGTTTTGTTTTGTTTTGTTTACATCAAGCTGTATTCAAAAAGGGTTTTGTTTCAAAATGGATTTTTAGCCTGAGTGTCATTTGCATCTCAGAGAAACTGAAAAAAAGTAGATCATGGATTCACATCTTCTTTTGGTAGGTGAAAAAAAAATAAGATGTGTGAAAATTAAGTAATGAGCCACAAAATCTCAGTTTTGCTATTAACGTATTTAGTCCATAAAACACATGGAATCTGGCATTTGCCTGAAACTAGGTGGTTAAGGCTTCTCTCACCTGAGCATTAATGTCTGTCTCCTTCAGTATAAAGAAATTCAAGTGTGATATGTCCATTAAATAATAAAAATCAGTTTGTTAGTCACACTAGCCGTATTTCGGGGGATCAGCAACTCCATGTAGCTAGTAGCTGCTCTATTGGACAGTGCAGATACAGAACATTTCCATCACTGCAGAAAGTTTTATTCAACAGTGCTATTTTAGATGAATTGTAGTTGATAGAGTCAGGACATATATACTTTCTCTAACGATAGATAATTTTGTATGTTCATTGAGACTGTAAAAAATATTTATATTTTAACTACTTTTCACTTCTTCCCCTCCCTCCAAGCTAGAAAGAGAATACCTATTTTCTTTGTCTTTCAGGTGGTAGGAGGAATGACTTGGTGCATCACCACTTGCAACTTTGATGTGGACGTTGATTTGCTCTTTCAGGAAAACTCTACAATAGGTCAAAAAATGTAAGTTGTTAGGGTTTGCCTAAAGGGAACAAGAGAGTAACTTTTGAGTGTCTACTATGTGCCAGAGGTTGTGCTAGACATTTTTACCTATTTTATTTTGATTTTCATTACAACAGGTATTATCGCAATTTATAGATTACAAAGCTGAGGCTGAAAGAAGCCAAGGTTACACAGGCAGTGTATAAGAGTCAAACGATGTTCAGGCTCTTTCTAACACTTTTTAAAAAAACTTTTTTCCAATTTTTTTGAAATGTAATTGATATATAACATCGTATTAGTTTAAGGTGTACAACATAATGAATTGATGTGTGTGTGTGTGTATGTATATATATAGTGAAATGATTACCACAGTAAGTTTAGTAAACATCCATCCTCACATAGGTATACATTTTTTTGCCTTATGATAAGAACTTTTAAGATCTATTCTCTTAGCAACTTTCAGATATACAGTGTAGTGTTGATAAAAATAGTCAGCATGCTATACATTACATCCCCAGAACTTATTTATCTTGTCATGGAACTTTGTAGCTTTTGACCACCTTTGCCCATTTTGCCCACTCCCACCTCTTCCAACCACCAATCTGTTCTCTGTTTCTATGAGTTTGGTTAAGTGAGACCATGTATAGTATTTGTCTTTCTCTGTCTGACTTATTTCATTTAGCACAGTGCCCTCAAGGTCTATCCATGTTGTTGCAAGTAGCAGGATTTCCCTCTTTTCTATAGATTAATAATATTCCATGGTATATATACTACATTTGCTTTCTTCGTTCATCTGTTGAGGAACATTTACGTTGTTCCCATGTCTTGGTCATTGTAAATAATGCAGTGAATATGGGAGTGCAAATAACTCTTTAAGATGGTGATTTTGGTTCCTTCTAATATATACCCAGAAATGGAATTTCTGGATCATATGGTAGATCTACTTTTAATTTTTTGAGGAACCTCCATACCTGTTTCCACAGCAGCTAGACCAATTTCAGTCCCTCCAATGGTACACGAGGGTTTTCTTTTCTCCGGCACTTGTTACCTCTTGTCTTCCGGATGAAGCCCATTCAAGCAGATGTGAGGTGATATCTCATTGTGGTTTTGATTTACATTTCCCTGATGAGTAATGCTGTTCAACAACTCTAATACTTTTTCTTGATGAAAGTTTCTATAGATTGCTTAGTGTATCTCTTTCCAGTGTCAGCTAATGTCAATGGAAGTTGAATAGGGTGAGAAAAAGAGAGAGCTTCACTTTGGAGGAGGCATGGGCTCCTTGCTACAGATGCCACCTGAGGGCCCCTGGCTGGTCTTCATAGCTCACCAGGGGCTGGGTGATTTCATTAGAACTGTTGGTTTCCCCAGTTCCTGCTCCCAGTCCTGTCATTGTGTATCTGTGTGACCTTAGGCAAGCCTCAGCTCCCTTATCTATAAGAAGAGGGATTTGTGATCTCAGATCTGAATGATTCTGTGACTCGCTTACTTTTTTTTTTCTTGAAGTCTTATTCACCCCGAGGAAAAAACACTTCCCAGTGGATTAAAGATGGTTTACAAATATGCATATGAAGCAGTAAGAGCTGAAAGTTGAGGCAAAGAAAGGGAAGGGGAAGGGAAAAACTGGAGACAAAACGTAGAGTTGGGGATAAGGCTAACACATTTGCGATGGGCCACAAAATGCCTTGTTTTCCTAATGGTGGGCTACAGATTTAGCTCTGAGCTGCTGGCAGACAACAAAAAGAAAAATACAATAGATGACCCAGTTCACAGTTTCTATATAGTAAAAGAAAAATTGGTCCCTCAGAATCACCAAAATTCTTAATACTAAGACCATCTCTCCAGGTACCTGTGGTTTAACACGGTGACACTGTTCTCACCAGTGCCCAGGCTGTGATGAATGGAGCTCTACATCCCTAACACCTGCTGCTGTGGGGCCGGGGCGTCATACGCTGCTGCCGGCAGTACTGAACACATTGTATGCGGGAAACGTATCTATGCGTTTTACGTTGACTGGTAGAAGAGCACAGGACACGTATAAATACTTTTTTGTAGACTAGCGGTAGAATGCGGGTAACGTATAAATACGTTTATTTTTCTACTTTTTTATTTCTCTAAAGGGATGCTAACATGCAGATATACAAATTCCAAAGGACAAAATTTGGGTCTCTAACACAGACAATGGTGAATTATGTATGTATGTTTTAACGATTATCACACAAAAAAACACTACTAAAACGTCATTCTTTTTTTACATACGATTATCACACAAAAAAACTACTAAAACTTCATTCTTTCTTTTTTTACACATTTTACATACTTTTTTTCAAAATATTTTCAATAAATCGGAATTTTTACATATTTTATTAATTTCAATTTCCAGTGAGTTTTCCAGTATTTGTCAGTTTAAAATTTAAGAAAAATAATTCAGTATACATTTTGTAGTAAATCACAAAAAGTTTCATTGGAAAAAAATATGTAAAACTAAAGTTATCGTAACTGAACTTTGCCATTTGTGCAAAACATTAGCAAAAATGGCCCGCGCCACCTGTTAGCGTGCGATTAAAGCTACCCGCAAACAGTGTGTGAAAAGTCCTGCACTGGAGGCCATGCAGTGGAGCCCAGGTGTCTGGCTTTGCTCTCTGCTGGTCAGGCTAAATTGAGAGGTAGCTTTTTATTCCTGACTTTGTGTTTCTTTTTATTATGTAGGTGTAACATCCATGAAGTTAGAAAGAATTCAGATACTACCAAAGAGAACAAAATATACAGCTGTCTCCCCCACCCTCCCCATTCTATATACCAGTTTAATTTCCTGGAAAGAATCATCTTCGACTATTTAGGTTTTAGGTTGTTCAGAGCAGTAACTTCTGTATCTCACAACTATGTATACACTCTGTTTCATTCGTGTCTAATGAGAAGAGGAAATTAACTCAGCTGTACTGCTGACTACATCCATCTTCCTTCTTCCAGTCTTTCATTACCTGCTTTTCTGTGATCACTTGTATAATTTTAATCTACTTGATCTTCTATTTCTTGGCCTATAAACATAAGATAGTCTCTCCTGGCTTCTAAGTACATAAAGTAAACATTTTAGTATCTCTGTTTTTCCTTTTACCTTTCAGCCTCCATCTGCCATTATAACATTACTTTTATAATCTTTGGGGCATAATATTTAGAGTCTCTTCAATAATAGGAATTAAATTGTTCATGCTTTATCTTCAGATAGATTGTAAAAGTAAATCTATAAACAGTGTTTACAATAGGAACTAAGATTGTGATGGGAGCAGAGAAGAGGAAATGTTATCTTTTGGACCATAATGATATTGTTTAAAGGAGAATATTTAAAATACCATAATCAAAAGGAATCTCTTCACTTATTCATTGACTCAGAAAATATTTATTGAGCTTCTGTTATGGGTCAGGCATGTTCTGGTACTTCTGATATATTAAGGATTTCATGACAGATTGCATCTCAGGTTATAAGTTAAGAGGGAAATCAAGGATTATTCTGAGGTATTTGGACAGAGCAAAGTCGCCTGTATGAGTCACTGAAAATCAGGCACATCGTATGTATTTTCAGTTGCAGTTGGGAAGCCACAGATGCAGAGGGATAACTAGTTATATTTGAATTATCAGCTGTGTGGGATCAGTGCCCCAAACCCCTATGGTGTTCAATGGTCAACTGTAAATTGCTTTGTAGCTTTTTTTTTTTTTTAAATTTCTGAGTGCCTTTTTTTCTTATTAACAAAGAAGCGCATACCTTTACCTGTAGGAAAGATCAGCCAGCTTCTTAGTCTGTATACTATCATGAACTCACTGTCTTCTTGAGGACACTCTTGATTGACGCTTCTTTCTGTGAGAGTTTGAGCTGCTTGCTTTTTACATTTGTGGCACCATGACATACTGGGATTTCTTTCCATTGTGTTTTTTTCTGGCCTAGTCTTACCATTTCTTACATTCTACGTATCTTTTCTCCATAAATTCCTTTGATGTTTTAGACTGGTCCTTAGTCCTTTTTCACCTTGGTGTTCTTGGGAGTTATGATCCATTTCCATCAGTGATAGTACTGTTAATAGATATTGGAGTATAGTGTTTTTTATACAGGTTCTCAATCCTTTATCCACATTTCTGAACTCTAAAACACACTGAAAATTTTTTTTTTTCTTTCTTACATGTGGGTTCAAAACTCATGGAAGCAAAATATAACCCGAACTGACTTAAAGCTCTTTGCTGGTTTTACTGATCCCACTTGCGTGAATATTCGTAACTGTTGCCGTGTAAATATTGTTTGATTTTAGGGCATTGCTCTAGATTTTACTGGAGCACAATACATAGTGTATGCATGCCTCTTAGGTGCACTAAGGTACAAACATCTGAAAAAGTCTGAATTCTAAAACACATTTGGCCCTAAAGAGTTTGGTTAAGGGACTGAAGATGTATTATGTTCTCTGGTAAGTATTTGATGGGTAGCCTTTAGGTTTATAGCTATGAATGGTAATTGTGGGCAAAGCTGGGGACAGGGATTTGCGTGACTTAAAGTTATCTGTCAGACTCCTTGCAGTTCTTCAGGCAATTGGGTCTTTATTATCTGCAGCAGAAATGGCATAGCCACAGGGCACTGAATTATCCAAAAGTCTTTGCTGTTTGGTTTTGGAATATGTTTTGTGTTTGGGGGTTGCTCCTTACAAGGTTTCTGGTTAGGTGCAGTTTTGCCTAATATTACCTGTTTATAGTGCCTCACGATATCCCAGCTGATGTAATGGGTGGCCAGGTAGCGCCGTCTGAGGAGTGCAGTCGTCTGCAGAGGGCATGATTATCTTTCAGGCTCTTCTCTGCATGCCACCTGGGGCCTTATTCTCCTTGATCCTTCTTTCTTGAGGGTTCCATGAGCTTCTGCCCTCCATCCCAGCCTGTCCTAAAGCCTTGTTACCACAGGGTCTTATGCTCAGAGATCCATTGATGAGATTTTAGGCTTATAACTGAGTTCATTTTAACAACATTACTAGGCATCTGTATGCTGAGCACTTGGACATGCTTTATATTATTTAACCTTCGCAACAACTTTTGAATAGGCAGGACAGGGGTTATCCTTCATTTTACGATAGGAGTATTGGACCAGAGCCGTCTACATGACTTGCCAAAAATCCCAGAGTTGGTGATGGAACTGGAATTTAGATCCAGGTTAATTCACCCTCTTTTAAACTGTTTGCAGTGGAGGAGGAAACAGTGCACTGAACACTCTTAAAAACTAAAGAATCAGACTAATCTCCTACAGTGACGCGTGGGCATCATAAAATCTTAGACTAGGAAACCTGCCTGGCGACCTCTGCAGTTGTCATTCTCCCTTAGTTTTAGAAAGTCAGAGGATTCACCCTGAGCGCCAGGGAGAAGCCAGATGGCACTGGTGGGCTTCTCTAAGAAATCCTTGCTTTTGTTCCCTGGAAGTGTTAGTGCCTCAGGTGCTTCCATATGCTGCCAACACTATCTTTTGGGGAGGTGGATTTAAGAGGGTTATAAACCCTGAGCTGACTTGCAGCATCCTCCCTCAGGGCCTTTATGAACTGAGAGAACAGGCTGTCTTTAAGGACTGGCCAAGGAGAACCTGTCTAAAGGTAGAGGGTGGTGATGTTTGTTGGGGCTTCCAGCTTTATTTTTAAGCTACTGAACGATCATAGGCAATCATTACCGTATGCAAACCCATAGACCTATAGCCACTAGAGGGAGCTTTCCTCCTGCTGAACTAAAATACAGCAGAGAGGAAAGGTGGCCCCCCTCTACCCTAAATAGTTAAGACCTGCCTGGAGCAAGGATACAAAGCTTGAAGTTTGGGGAGCAGGGCCAATTAATCACCCATTTCTTCCCCTAAGAAGTTTCAAGGCATAGGAGTCTGGTAGAGATGAAAATAAAAAATAAAATTTATCAGAGAGAGAGCCTTAGATATGTTGCCAAATGGGTTTACTAATACATCCCTACTAAACACTCCAATTTGAGCCCCAGGAAGAGCTGGAAAACCACAGGCTTTCCAACTGGGGCAGGGGACACATCTCATGGCAGAAAAGATGCATAGACAGTTGCTCGGAAAGGAGGGACTGCAGGAATGGCTGGGAGCCACGTGACAATTTTCTTTCATATCTTGGACTTTTTGGATAAATCACACATCTTATATGCTTCCCTCCTGAAAAGTGGATATTCCTATCTTCTGTGAATGTGTACCGTAGGGTATCAGTCTTCCCCTCTTCAAGTTTTTTATTCTTAATGTATTAGACTTGACATCGATACTACAGATGAGTGGAGCTGGGAGTGTGGCTGTTTCCCTCAGCAGTTTTAACCTTGGTCCCATCTTGTATAGCTAGCTACTTTCTGGTAAATGTTTTCATAGTGTGTTCTCCAGGGACCATTCCCTGGGTAGCCATTTAGCTTTTGTCCCTAGATTACTTAGTTCCTACCAAGACTGATGAGATGAAATCTACTAAGGGAACATAGATAATTTTTTGCATCCAGACTTGAGTTAGATGTTGGTCTTAAGGGTGTGTCTCCTGGGAAGGATTATGGAACTGCAGAAAGATGTAGAGGTACAAGATTTCTTTGAACAAGGACCACTTCTGGTAGACCCAAAACTTATTGAATTTGAAGCATCTAGTAAGACCTGGTAATCTCATTCACCAGGACCTTCATTTATTAGCAAATTCTCCTATACTTATAAACAAGGCCACAGTATTTGCTGTAACTGCCTAAGATTTTTTTTTTTAAATAAGGTCTTAAAATGGGGCTATAACCTAAACAATCCTTGTAGGCTGAGCCAGAAGCTCCCATTTCTCCATATGGCCCTGTAGGGTCAAACCTTGTAACTTTAATGTTCCTGGTCTGTGTGCCATGGCTTTGGGGTTTAGCAGAACCAGTAAATAATCTTTATTCACTCCTCTTGAATTGGATTCAATTCAGATTCGAGAAGACCATTGGAGATCAAATATCAGCTTATTAGAGAAGGAGGCTTAACTCTGTGGTGAAATGGACTTGCACACAAGTCCCTCTGTTACTCCTGCCATAAAACTGTCCCACCCAGGCCCAGGTTGAGTTGAAAAACTTCTCCAGCAGCAGAGAAGGGCTTACCTCCTGAGATAAAAGAATGCTTTGGGACCTCAGGGAGCCTGATTCCTCTCTTTCTACTCCCAGCTGTTTAGGAGGAGGACTGAAGTAAGGTGTAGGAGAGAAGTCATTGTCCCTAATGCGAAGCAGAAAATTTCTCTCTGGAAAAAAAGAATGAGGATATGTGGTTCCCCCAAATCTAGTATTGATTTTAACCTATCAAAATTTAAATACTTTTTTTTATTTTGAAAATACTTTGTACCAGAGTAGAGAACTCCCAATTTTTTCTTGAGCTTGAGGCCTCATATTTTGTCTTAATATTCTGGGCACCTGGCACAAATCTGGTAATTATTTTTTGCCTGACTGATATTTACAACAGTTTTTAAAATGTGTAACCTAGCGCTCCCTAGACTTACGGAAAAAGTAGTTCAGTAAAGTGAAATGTAAACGAATGTGGCGCACTGATAACTTTTTATTTTACCATGTAAAGATGTAAAAAAACAATACCTGCTACCTCAAACATCACCCTAATTTCATAAAGAAAGAAAATATTAAAAAGTAAGAAGCACAGAATCTTAAAGGATGAAGGCAGTTTTGTGGCCTTACATACATGTACAGACACATCCAAATTGTGTTTATTTTTTCTAATTTTGCAGTCAGAGAAACTTGGTGACGGTCTGGCATTGAGAAGCGCCAGATTTTTCTGGGATGCTGCCAAGACTTGAGAGATGTCTTACAGGCCACGTAGTGTGTTCTCACTCTTTGTTTGTTGCTTTTTCCAAATAGAGCTCTATCAGAAAAAATTGTCTCAGTTCTGCCAAGGATGAAGTGTCCGCACCAACTGGAGCCTCACCAGATCCAGGGGATGGATTTTATTCACATATTTCCTGTTGTTCAGGTGAGAGCCTTTGTATAGTTTCTTGTCCCCTGAACGTCAGATACCTGTAACACGCCAGACTCTCGAGCTCTCTGGCCTGCCTAGATTCTGGATCTAATGGGTATGGTACGGATTTGGTGGCAGCAGAACGTGGTGATGTTTCCTGATGTCTTCCTCAGAAGGTCACTGGTATTCCACCTTCCCTAGTTTCACACCTTCACCTGATCTTTGAATGTCCCCATTCGTTGCTTTTCATTGTCTTTTTGATAAAGCTAGGACTCTCAGCCCACATGCACTGCTCACCTCTGATCTATCTAGACTCACTCCTTGCTTTTCTTTGTTCTTTCTGTTTTAGTCCCTCTGATTCAGATTTTCTCATAGTTACTATGCTTCCTCCTGTCATGGGGCGTTTCCAAAAAGGCTGGAAAGCTCTTTCCTTTTCTTCTTAACTGCTTAATTTATATTTATTCTTCAGGTCTCAGTTCCACCAAGCCTTCTCAAGAAAGCTTCGGGTTCCTTTGCTATATCCAGCTATATAGCCACATTCCCTTTCTTCACAGGAATGTTCCATACTGTAGTTTTTACCATGTATATTCAAATGTGTGGTTATTTATCTGCCTCTCCATCAGACTGTGAGCCTCCTGACGGCAAGTACTATGGCTGTCTTGCTCACTGTTGTGTCTCCAGCACCTCATGAACTGTCTGGCACTTTGTGGACATTTAGTTCTTATTTGACGACTGAATGCCTGGTGGGAGACTTATCTCCACCTCAGCTTTTCCCAAAGATGCTGTGACTAAGTGGCTCATGCTGTACAGCTCCCGATACTCTCTGCAGTTCATGTGTGCCTCCCCTGTAGGCACCTTGAAAAGAGGAGGAGCAAAGAGACGCCTTTGTTGTCTCTGTTGTGAACAGACTTTGCATATAATCCTAATAGAGACTTCGAAGCATCTATTATAATCCCCATCTGAACATCTCAGGAAAATGAGACTCAGAAAGGGCAATTGATCTGCTTAAAGGCAGAGTAGAAAAGCAAATGTTCCAGTCTAAACTCTCTATCTCCAAGCCTTATACTTTCCCACCCCACCATTCATGCAGCCACCTAGAAGAAAGCTACACGACCCTTGCTAGAAAAGTCTTAATTCTGTGTCAAGACTATGTACTGTGGGCGCATGGACTCTGGAGACTTAAATTCTCATCTGCGAAATAGAGATATGAATAGTATCTTCCTGATAGGATGAAAATTACGTTACTACGTGTAAAGCACTTAGCTGAAGGACTGGCACATTTAGTAAGTGCTTTATAAGTGTTATATAATTGTTTTTGTTATTACTGTTCCTGGGAAGATCTTTCCTACACTAGACTTCAAGTCAAATAACCATGACATTTATAAATTTGAGGCTAAGACTTTTACTCAAAATTTGATTTGTTTCTTTGTTAGACTTTCTGTCTCAGTGATTCAGGGAAATGGTACCTAATCCTTTTTGTGAAAACAGGAAGTAGGGACCCTCTGTTAATTTTTACTGAAACCTCCAACACCATCACTCTGTGAAGTTCTTGCCTTTCCCCGCCGAAAGCCTGGATCTCTAGTGATTAAGACCTTATTCTACCATATGCTGGAACTTTGAGGGCAAAAATATCTAGTCCAGATATGAGAGGGGGATGAAAAGGAAATGATCTTTTATTGTTAGTGTGGGCATTTTGAGTGTCTGTGAATGAACGGTTCTGTTTTGAGGGTAGAATGCTGGAGGGCTTTCTGTCTGGATGTGAGAGCCTAAGCTAGTGGTTACCAGATCTTAATTTCATGGACCTGTAAAATTTAAAGGCAAAAGTGGAGGTTAGCTGACAATTGCACCTGTATTTTTCCAGGCAAGGATGTTTTTATCTTGCTTTCACCATCACTTACTAAAAGAAATGCCATTTAACCTCAATCTCAGAATAAAGGACAGGTCTTCAAATTTAATATGTTTAGCATTATGAAAAACTCACCGCATGTCTGTAGTCTTTTCCTGTTTTGCTGGAGACCAATTTAAAGAACAGTCATGGACCATCAAATGGGAAACTCTGAACTCATCGTCTGTGTGATTCTAGAGGCTCACCACCCATGTTCACTCCGTTTAGCAAAGCTGTGGTTACACTGAATGCCAGCTAAGAGAAAAATAATCCAGCTTCCAACCACTGTTAGTTCTAGGTCACATCTTTTTCTCCCATGCTGGACATGTGAATCCTGTGAGGACAGTAATTTTTTTTTAATGCTTGGCACCCGTGGCAAAGCTTGGTCACGCAAGGGGTTCCCTCCATAGCCCTTTACACTGGGACCTCCAAAACAGAGCGATCAATTCCCTAAGGGAATCCTGTGACTCAACAGGCTTTACTTTCCTTTTCTGATCGCACTCTCCAGGATCCAGACAAATAATTGTTCAGTGTAGATCTGATTAATGGAGGAAAATCTGAATAGGAAACAAGCATGAAAGGCCAGAAACCGGATCTCCCCATCTGAAGGAAAGCAGAGCAAAATTGAGTTGAGCAAGGGTCAGCCTCCTTTGTTGTCCTGGCCTCTGCTGTTGCATGGGGGTGCAAGTAAGGTGGCTAGAGTAACTCTGAATGCTTTCTGACCTGGCCTGCTTCTGGATTTTAGTACCCGAGGTCATTGTTTGGAGCTGGGGTAGAGTGGAGTGATGGAAATAAACGGAAGATACTAACAACAAAAGGATATTCCTCATATAGTTACTTGGAGCCAACCCTATCTTGGACAGCTTCCTAAATGTGACCTTTACTTGAGCTGGCCCCGTCCACGCGCAAACGTTCTTTCCAGCCCTGTGGGAACAGTATGTTGTGTGCCATGTGTCTACTTTCCTAGATCGTTAAATTTTGCCAAGTGTGGCTGTGCTGTCAGGGAAACTGTCTGAAAACTGCTTTTGAGATGTAGTAGCTCTCTTTGGAGAGAGAATGACAACCCTGACTGATGGGATCCCCTTCTGTAATGTTCTTCAGCAGTAAAGGGAATGAATGAAGAGCCAGGGTGGAGAAGCAAAGGCTCTCTTTTGCTCCTTGCATTCTTGCACACTTTATGGGTTGTGAATGTGTACATGTGTGTGTTTTAGCTAACTGGAGTTTTATATAGGGAAAAATGAATAGCAGCTACTTCTGCAGCTACATTAGCTCAATAGAACTGGGAAACATTGGTGCTAAAACCCGTATGTCCAGCCCTCTGGTGCAGAAGACCCACCCCTCTGTTGTGATTTGCAGCTTTGTGGGTTGCTAGCTATGGATCAGTGGGCAAATTATGTAACCTCTCTGAACTTCAGGTTCTGTAAAACACAGCAAGCACCAACTACTTCATAACATGTGGATTGAGAGAGAAAATGTGCGTACCAACTAACCCAAAACCAAGGGCTATGTGCTCAGTACACCCTATTCTCAAATCTGAATATTTGGGGGATCTTGTTTTTTAAATCTGTCAAATGAGTGGTTATACTAGGTGTTCTCTGGTTCTTCCCTATTCTCTGATCTGTGGTGTAAGCAGCACAGGAGAGAGAGTTATTAAGATCTGCCTAGAACCAGATAGTTGTGGGAAATAGGTCTGTTTCTGTTACGCTTCAGGTATTTACAAAACATTCCAGTACTTGTGATTTCACTTGCTCCCACAGCAGCTCTGTGAGGTGAAAGGAACTGATATTCTCACCTCCACTTTACACAGAGAGGGAAACTGAGTCCTGAGGATCTACTGTGAGGCTTTAAAGCTTTTGCACATCTACTCAGCTCTAGGTCTCACTGGATCATAGCATCTCAGATGTCCAGTCGGTGGCTTTGCCTGTAGCACAATACACATTGATAGTTTCTTATCACTTGGTCTATTCAAATATGGTGATTTGTTTCACAAGTTGTGCCATTTCTTAGTTGGCCTTCACCATGGTGGTATTTCATCTGTACTCATAGTCCTAACTTTTCTCCCCAGTGGCTGGTGAAGCGAGCCATAGAAACAAAAGAAGAAATGGGTGACTATATCCGTTCCTACTCTATATCCCAGTTTCAAAAAACCTACAGTCTCCCTGAGGTGAGTTTTCTACTTTTCTCTTCTTGTCCAGCTGAGACCATTACTGCACACTTAGAGACTCCCTGGGAAGGAGTTCAGTAAGCTCAGACTCCCCTATGTGCCCACCCCCCTGCCATCTGTGATTCTACTGGGTCAGCATTGAAACGGGGCCTCTTGGGTTATTGGAACTGCCTCTTTATATGAGCACTGACTGTAAAGCCCTACAATTTTGTGCATTTGTCTCAGTGTTGGTTCTTGGGCCAGAACTTTTTTTAAATTAACAGAACATGACTATATTTTTGTAGAGTCACGTACAGCTTTTCCAGAGACCATCTGCCTAGGACATTCCTGTATTAACAGTTTAATGATAATCCCAACAACAATAGCTGGTAGCTATAAAATTCTTACTTGTTCCAGTCTCAGTTTATCACAAGCCTTCTACTCCTTAAGCCTCTCAACTGCTTCCTGAGATAGGTGGTGTCCCATCTTATAGATGGAGAAACTGAGGCTTAGAGGTTAGGTAACTTGCCAAGGTTTCAGAGCTCATAAGGATTTGAAATGAGAATATTTGTCTGTAGCACTACACTCTATGTTTCCCCTTTTTCTTACCCACTGGAGGGATCTGTTTAGGAGCCATTTGCAGAGGCCCTAGCTTTTCCCACACAAAATATATTTCGGTTTGTTAGAAAATTGAAACTTCTTCTGGCAAAGTTATGATTTGAAGTCAGTCTATAAGACAGATTTTTGAGCAGTCCAGTTGAGTTTCAGTCTTCATACAAGATTCATTTAATCCCTGTGTTTTGTCTTACAGGATGATGACTTTATGAAGAGAAAAGAAAAGGCCATCAAGACAGTTGTTGACCTCTCAGTAAGTTTCCCTGCCCCCATTCTTCTGGAAAAAGAAGAACATAGGCTCACAGCCTCCAAATAGGACTTTGATTTAAATCACAAAACTCTGCTCTCTCAGGTTTCTCTCTGCTGGGGCTGCCCAAGAGCTGACCCCTGGTGAGTGTGAGGGAAGCCCTGCCTGTCTCCTGTGCCCCATATTTGAACACCACCATTCATGGGTAAAACTTGACACAACCACTGCCCTGTGTTTTCCTTCATTCCAATTTTAAGGGAGAAATTGTCCAAACCTGAAGCCCTTCCTCTTTTGTGCCAGCCAGTGGCAGGTGTAACTCTGAATAGCTCCAAAAAAAGCAGATAAGCAGATGATGAACTGGAGGTGGTAAATTTGGGTCATAACCACCATGGTGGCTTTGGAGAGACAGAGCAGAATCTGAGCTTCGCATAAGAAACTCTGGAATGGCCTTTGTCATCATATACAGTGTATCTTAATAATGGGGGACTGCACCCATGTGCCCATTTCCCCAGTACAAGGGGCAGGGGAGAGCTTTGGACTTTTTCAAAACACTCTGGGCCAGAGCCCAGCAGAGCCCTTGTAAGCCCACCCCCACCTCACTTTCCAACCTTCCTGCCTGAGCTGATGGGAAGGAAGCCTCAATCCCTGGGTGTAAATTCTCTTCCAAAAATAATACATAGTGCTATTTTTTTTTTTTTTAATATTTTATTTATTTATTTTTAGAGAGAGGGGGAAAGGAGGGAGAGAAACATTGATGTTCAAGAGAAACATCAATATCGGTTGCCTCTTGCACACCCCCTACTGGGGACCTGGCCCACAACCCGAGCATGTGCCCTGACTGGGAATCGAACCGGGGGCTCTTTGTTTCCCAGGCTGGTGCTCAGGCCACTGAGCCACAACAGCCAGGGCTACATAGTGCTATTTTGCATGATTTTTACTTTAAGAATAAATGCGTGGTCTCCCAGGGTGATTACTCTGAAATGAGTAACAGTCACTTGATGATGAAAGATATGAAGTGCTTATTTAAACAATAACAAAAAAATCTTTCTTACTTTATAATTGTAATTATACAATTTCCTCAATTCCATTTTGGAAGTGGGAGGAGTGGGAAATTTTTAAGATAGTTACACTCTCGAGTCAGAGTGTTTTCAGATCTGGTGGCCGTATTAAAAATAAGAAGAAAAAGAGTGCTCTGACTAGTGTGGCTTGGATGGGCATCATCCCACAAAGCAAAAGATCGCTGGTTGATTCCTGGTCAGGGCGCATGCCTGGGTTACAGGCCCAGTCTCCTGTTGGGGTGTGTGCAAGAGGCAGCTGATGGATGTTTCTCTCACACATCGATGTTTCTCTCCCTCTCCTTCTCCCTGCCACCACCCCCCTCTCTAAAAATACAGTCATACCTCAGTACTTGTTGGCTTCAGAACTTGTCAAACCCTGTACTTGTTGCATTTTGATGAGAAAAAAATGTTTCAGCACTAGGGGCTTGCTCAGGACTTCTTGCACTTGTTAGAACTTGTATGAGTCACAATGCCACTCTGCAAGAGAAGATGCTTCATCATTTGGTACTTGTTCATTTTGGCACTTGTCACAAGTTCTGAAACAAATTAACAACGAGTACCAAGGTACCACTGTAAATAAAATCTTTAAAAAAAATAAAAAGAGCACATGATATGACAGCAGAGTAATTTTTTTTCCTGATCATGAAATAGATGTTCAGTTTAGAACTTCTTTAAAGATTGTTTTATTTTTTTTAATTTTTTTTTAATTTATTTATTTTCAGAGAGAGAAGGGAGGGAGAAAGAGCAATGTATGGTTGCCTCTCACATGGCCCTCACTGGCATGTGCCCCGACTGGGAATCGAACCAGGACCCTCTGGTTCCCAGCCCACGCTCAATCCACTGAGCTACACCAGCTGGGCTAAAGATTGTTTTAAAGTTGGTAGATACAGGGGAAGAAATCAACCTTAATCTCACAATACAGAAGCATCCACTTTTGATGTTTGCACATACTTCTTTTATGTTTTTATTGTGCATTTTTATGCTGAATTGGAATTATACTTTAAATACAATTTTGTAGGGTTTTTTTCACTTACCAATACAGTCTTTAAGCTATTAAAGATTCTTCCTAACAGCATTTGTCATGACAAATAATAACCAGTTAGTTGGATGTGCTGTTGCTTTCCCTTATTTTAAATGATGCTTCATTTTTGGAAAGATAGGGGAACCAAGCATTACCTCTGATACAGGGAGCTGAGGAACCGGGGGCAGGAGAAGGAGGGAAATTTTCTTTGAATTTTGTACAAAGTTTGTGTATTAGTTATTCATACACAATAAATAAAAGTAAAGTTTTTGTAATGCTTTATTGTATATCTTCACATGTAAATCTCACTATGATCCCTGTGTAGAAAATGAGAAAACATTATGGTTTTTAGCCATATTTCCCAGAGTAAAAGGCCATTGTAGCTGTCGATAATCCTATCAGTGAAAGAGGGCCTGACATCTCTATACCTGTTAAATATCTCAGGCCTCTAGAGAAATTATTTCTTCTTTTCATTTGTAATAGAGTTTTTTAAATCCTCCTCTTCTTGGTAATGTGACTGTGTAGAATTTAAGGAGATAACGATAATAACAAATGCATAGTACCCAGATATTGTTCTAAGCATTAATGTGTGACTCACAGCAACCCTATGAAGTAGTAGAATTTTTTTAACAAGTAAGGAAAATGAGGCAGATAGGTTATACAAGTTGCCCAAGGTCACATTGGTGATGATGGCGCTAGGAGGCAAAGCAATATGCTGTGAGTCGCTAGATAAAAAGATGTTTGCGACTGAGCAGAAAATAATATCAAGATAAAGGAAAATGAAAAAAATATATATAATAGTTTGTATTGCTTAGTTTATTTCCTTTTTTATGTGTGAACTTACTTGTCAGTTGATTGTTAATACATTTTTGGCAGAAATGGTTAAGAATTTCTGTAGCTGGCAAGAGCTAGGCTGTGAGTTTTATTTTCTTCTCTCTCTATCTGCTGGAAGTACCTCCCACTTCCAGATTCTTAGGTTTCTTAGCTGCACTCCATTGCCATTTACTTCCATCCCTCCCACCGATCACCTCTGTAAGGGCTTCCTTGCAGCCTTGAAATGAGTCCCAGGAACTCACAGGAGACTCCAGGGCTGCAGTGCATGTCCCTGGCTTATTCTTGTGAGTCAGTGTAAGAAATGGAACAGATTGCTGTTTTTTTTTTGATTGTTGTTACTATTCCAAAGGAGAATCCTTCCCTCAGTAAAGGGAATGAATCTTTCTTAGATGGTCAGGGGTTGTGGCTCTTTGGAAGTCTCGGGTTCTAAAGAGGGATTTTTTCTTCAGTCTTTCCTCAGTTCTCCTTTCAGGTGCTTCATCAATAGTTTTTACCCGCTCCTTATTGACAAGCCTAAAGTTCAAAATTTAAATTGTGAGTGGTAAATTAAGGATTAAAATCAAGTCTAACATACAGGTCCCTACTTTCAGACCCAGCCTTTTATATAAATTATGTGCAGCAGCCGTGTATTGATTGAGTGCCTTCTATGTGGTTGGCACCTAACTAGGCATTTTATAGGCGTTACCTAATTAACTCCTCAGCAACACTCAGGGAGTGACACATTATTATTTGTATTTCTTAAATTAGGAAGTTGAAGCTCAGAAAGGCTAATAATTCCCTACAGAGTTCTAGAGCTAGGAAAAAGCAGCCAGATTTTGATTTTACACCTGACTCCTCCAATGGAACAAGTGTTAGTACTTTTCCACTTTTCTCTGTCTTTATCTGCTCTCCAATTTCCCACAGATCCTGGTGCCAGTTTTGCAGTACTATTCTTGACTCTAGGGCTCTGGGCTGTTATTCATCTGGGTCCCAGAGACTCAGAAACATCGAATTGGTTGGGTGCTTCCCTATGACCTCAGCAGTCACTGTGACTGTTCCCATTTGAAGACCCTTTGTCTGTCCAGCTAGATAATGTTTGCCAAAGTGGTGGTTGTCCTATTATTTTCTTTTTTCATGAATTAATATGTACCAGTGTGCTTCAGCCAGAAGGATTTTACTTATTTTTGCTTAGAAATAACCTTTTAAAAATAAATTATAAACATTTTAATTTTTTTCAAAACATGTAACTTATTCTTGTTTTTAGCCAACCTTATAGGACTGTTTCAGTCTTTTACATTTGTCCTTGGTTTTGTAGCCTGTCCATTTTTTTGGTGCATGATTTTTTGTTCTTAAAAAGCTTATTTTTCTTTTATGCTAGTACTAATAATAATAATGAAAAATTAGGATATGAAGAAAAAGTACAAAGACTAAATCACCCATGATACCACCAGCCAGGGATAGTCACTGATATTCCAATTAGGAAATAGAGTTATGGATATCAATATAGAATTAGGAAGTGCAAAAACAGACGGCACTGTGCTGTATATTCTGTTTCGATGCAGGCTTCTTTGGCTCAACAATGTAAGCTAGGCCATCTTTCCGTGCCAATAAATAGATCTCCCTAGCATTTTTAATGTCTGTAGCTGATTCATTGTGTCATACTAATGTAACTAGCTTAGTTTTAAGCCGGGCCATTATGTAGTACATCCTCATAGCTAAATTTTTTCTTTTATCTTTAATTATTTTCTTAGAATCCATTCCATGAAGTGGAATTTGGTCAAAGGTTATGCCTAAGGCTAATAGTACCTTTTGCCAGATTGCTAGGCAGAAAGGCAACTGTTGTGAACTGTGTAACTTGAGCTCCTCACCTTGAGGTGCTGTCACTCTTTTGGCCTCATTTTTCTGCCCCTTGGGGATTATTCCCAGTACTTCTGCTTTCTTTTTTGAAATGTATTATCTTCTTGACTTCTCCACATCACCTTATCATACTGTATCTAGCTACTTAGTGTTATGGAAGGCCTACTTGATGGGAGGTGGTGTTTTCAGAGGACATAAGAAAAAGAAACTATTGCCACCCAGGGCAGACCTCTCCTCACCCCCTTCCCCTTCCACGTTTTTTTAAAAATATATTTGATTGATTTTGCTATTACAGTTGTCCCATTTTTTCTCCTTTATTCCCCTCTGCCCTGTACCTACTCATTCATCTCATTTAATACAATAAGCTGTTGCACGGCTTACTTCCTCCTTTTCTGAGCTGGCAGCCATTCATGTGCCTGAAGAAACTGTCCTATACAGCGAGGTCTGTTATTCTTAACCTTGAGTGAAGAGTACCTGTGAGTTTTTACCCAAAACCCCAAAAGATACTCATTTACTAAGAACAATCCGACAGTAACCAGAAGGGAGGGGGAAGGGGACAATGAGGGGAAGGGTTTTCAGAAACTACTATAAAGGACACAAGGAGAAAACCAAGGGAGAGGGTGGAAGCAAGTGGGGGAGGTGGGTTTGGCTGAGGTTGGGGGATGTGGTGGGGGAAAAATGTAGACAACTGTAAATGAACAACAGTAAAGTAATTAAAAAATAAAAAATAATAATAACAAATACTCATTTACTATTTATTGAGCACTTTTGGTAATGCTTAGAATTTTATATGATAATAGAAGGAACAGGGAAAAAAAAGAGCTTCTTAGAGCTTCCAGTCTAGTTGAAAGGACTTTGCTGAACTTATTAGGTCACCTAAGAGACCGTGATGTTTACAATTACTTCTCCATTGTGTTCTTCCAAAGAGAGGGCCTTTCATACAGCACATAAAATGTAAATGTGGCAACATAAGTAAAATAATAATCAGTATATTTTATTAATAATATACATACTTGTATATAAAAATATGTATCTAAGCTCTTATTGTGTGTCCGATTTTTTTAAGTAATTAGTCCTCATAACAGCTCTGCTTATACCTATTTTATAGATGGAAAGCCACCGAGGTTAAATAACTTCCCCCAAATGAGACAGGTAGTGATGGGGTAAGGACTAAAACCCTGTCTGACTCCATGTCTTCACTTAGTAAGACTGATGAGGACTCACTGGAGCTAGACCACATTCTACAAGCTGAGGTGACTCTAGCTGTCAGGAATTTGACAAATTAGGGTCTCATCAAGGAAAAATATATGGCCATGAGGTGGCAATAGCACACGCAGGTATTGAATGCCTGGCACGTACCTAGCAGTCAATAAATGATAGCTATTACTAGTGCTGCTCTTAGCAATGGCAAAGATAAGTTGATGTTGCATACCTTTTTAAGAGTACAATCATGTCAAGCATGGAGTGCGTTTTTTTGTTTGGTTTTTTTTTTTAATTTCAAAATTTGAGTTAATGGTGGAATTATGTTACCAAGTCAGTATCTTTACAGGATTAAAAGAACGTTAAGAATGAGAGACTGGGAGTCTCTTTCAAGACCTATTAATCCAGCTTTCATTTCACAAATAAGGAAACAAGCCTGCTGATGGAACTGCCTTTCCCAAGGTCATCCAGCTAGTTAGTGGCAGAAACAGTACTGGACATCAGTGTTCCTGACTCTTATTGCTTTAAAGGGTGACTCAGTAATAGTTCTTTTTAGTTAACCTAGAAACCTCTGACTTTTAGGTCTAAATCACTATTACTATTAGGTCCTTATTAGGTCTACATTGTTGTAATAATTCATGTGGCAGCCTCACATTGTATAGTGAGTCTCATGAGAGGGTTCAACTGAAATGCTGGTGGGTGACTAGACTACCCATCAGAACCGAGTTAGTGTGATGCTAAAACCTTGAGGCCAGCAGCCAGAGTACCTAGGGCCAGGCATAAATCCTCCTAGCAATCCTGAACAAATTATTTAATCTCTGCTTCTTCAGAAGTAAAGTGGAGGTAATAGTGTCTGCCTTACCTCTATCTCAGGGTAATTATAAATTGCAAAATGTGAGATGTTTATGAGGTGCTTTAAAATATAAGGAATAATTACACAAAGGCCAACATTTTCATTGTTTGGCAGAATAAAAGTTCCTTTTAACTGTTGGTTTCAGTATGCTATTGTTTTGGAGTCAATCCTTTTTTTAGAAGAATCCAATTTCCTGTTTTGGGTCATTGACTTTATCAACGGTAACTACCATGGAAGATAGCAATTAAGCTCAATTATATAGTACTGCTATAACTGTAGAGCTATAATAGCAGAGTTCAGTGGAAACTAAAGCATACACAGTAACTGACGTCATATGAGTTCATTATATTTTTTCATTTCCCTATAAATCTCTTTTATTTATAGCTTTCTATTCATGTAGACACCAGCAACAAACTAGGGAATATTTGTGGTAGCAAGCTGTAAGAACAACCCTCTAGCATCATCTCAGACCCCGTTTCATTTCTTTTGCACAAAACTTAAGATTATATAGTATATGTTACAGAAAGAGTTTTTTCTTTCTTTTCAAAATATTTCATGATAAAAAGTAAAATAGGTTCAGGCCAAGGTGGAGGTAGAGACACTCAACTTCCTTGCACAACCAAAAGAAGGAAAACTACCAATTTAAAAACAATAAACAACCAGAAGGACCAGAAAAATCAGACTGCATGGAACTCTGACAACCAAGGAGTTTAAGAAACATTTACCCAGACCCGTAAGAGGGGCAGAGACCCACAGCTGGTCAGAGAGGACACACAACAAGGCGGCAGACTGCGCGCATGAGGTGGGGCTGGCTGAACAGGAAACTAAAGACTAGAATTTCCAGCTGTAAAATGCTGCCAGGGGTTGCGGTGTGGGAGAAACTCCCAGTCTCACAGGAGAGTTCATTGGAAAGTGGGACTAGAGCAAAGCGAGCCAGTGGCATTGTTCCTTCTCTGACCCCTCCCCCACAGACAGTGCCACAATGCAGCAAAGAGGGTTGCCCCGCCCTGGGGAATACCTAAGGCTCCACCTCGTTACAGCATAGCAGGTATGCAGAGACAAAGGAATGTGGCCCAAATGAAAGAACAGATTAGCCTGGCTGGTGTAGCTCAGTGGATTGAGCGTGGGCTGGGAACCAAAAGGTCCCGGTTCGATTCCCAGTCAGGGCACATGCCTGGGTTGCAGACCAGGTCCCCAGTGAGGGCCATGTGAGAGGCAACCATACATTACTCTTTCTCCCTTCCTTCTCCTCTCTCTAAAAATAAATAAATAAAATCTTTAATTAAAAGAAAGAAAGAACAGATCAAAACTCCAGAAAAAGAGCTAAGTGATGAGAAGATAGACAGCCTATCTGATGCAGAGTTCAAACACTGGTAATCAGGATGCTCACAGAACCAATTGAGCTTGGTCGCAAACTGAGGGAAGAAATGAAGGCTACCCAAAGTGAGATAAAGCAAAATATACAGGAAACCAACAGTGAAGGGAAGGAAACTGGAATTCAGAACAATGATTTGGAACAAAAGGAAGAAATAAATATTTTCCTGAAGCTGCACTCCTCTGGGAGAGCCAGTGCTGGGAAGAAAGCATAATTGGGAAAAGAAGCATAATTGGTAGGCATAAAATAAGTGGGGGCAGGTTAAGAACAGTAGAGGAAACAGAGAAGCCAAAGAACTTATATGTACAACCCATGGGTGTGAACTAACATGGGGGGCGGGATGCTGGAGGGTAGAGGGGTTCAGGGCAGAGGGGGAATAAAAGGAAGAAAAAAAACTGGAACCACTGTAATAGCATAATTAATAAAATATACTTTAAAAAGAAATGAAATAATAAACTTAACCAGAATTATCAAGGGGGGAATAATTCTAATTAGAATAAAAATGCTACTATCTGGAGAAACCTGATAGTAATGCATGTCCTGGTGGTGTCCAGGTAGAGATAAGGTGCGGTGAGCTCTGGTATTGGAGAAGAAAAGTTCCTGGGACACAGAAGTAGAATACCTTGCTTGTATAGACAATTGCCCATTTGGACCCAGAGCCCTCAGCAAATATTACTAAGGGATTATTTGACTGCCAGCTTGGCAGTCAAGAACATTCATTTGGGATAGAATGACCATGCAGATCACCCTGGGTGTGGGGGGGTGAACCTAAATACAGTAATTGAGCACCTACTATGTGCCGTATACTTGGGGGGGGGGTGCGCGCGTGCACACGCGCACATGTGCCAAATTGGGAAGGATAGACTTGTGTTGGGATTTGTGATTTTCCATTCAGAAAAACCATAGCTATATCCCTATGTTTCATTATACCAAAAAAAAAAAAATCTGAACAAAAGAAAAGGCTGAATATAAAATTAACAGACAAGAGCTTTTTTTCAAAATTGGAATTGGAAGTAAGCTATAAAGTGGTAAGTTTGACTACATAAAACATTGAAATGTCATGGGACAAAAAAACACCAAGTTACAACAAAATTGGCAAGCACTTGATTGGGTGGAAATATTTGCTACCTAAAAGTCAAAGGAGCAGAGTCCTCGAAGGTAGACACCCTTAGTGCCCACTGTTGTGATGGGGAAATACACATTCCCCTACTTTGCATTTGGCAACCAGTTCAGGAGGAGAGCCTTCCCACACTCCATATCTCCTTTGTCTCATCCACTTTTTAGGATGTTTACAAGCCCCGTCGAAAATACAAACGCCAACAGGGAGCAGAGGAGCTGCCTGATGAAGAATCTCGAGTCCATGCTACACTTTTGGAATATGGCAGGTATGAATGGGATCCAGTCTGTAATGTCCATTTTATAAAGCAATTGGAAAGAAAAACTGTTTTGAACTTCTTCATTGTGATTAGCTCGGTGGCTTTTTACCTGATTGAGTTTACTGTTTTGGGCCCAAGATTTCTAGCATCTGGAACTTTTCTCTCTGGTATTGAATTACCTAAGTTTCTGGGGTAGCTTCCTGATGGTGGTAGAGGCTGATCTTGGGAACTTCTCTCTAGAAATGTGTGTAACTGTGTGCCCTGGCTCTGTTCTCATTGGGGGTTGGGAGTTTGGGGCATTTGTGGAGGCTGGGGGTGGTCTGCCCTTCATGTCTCTGCCATTTGATAAAATCTTCAAGTAAACTGAAGAGTTTTCAACAGTTTAAGTATTAGAATAATAGTTTTGGTTTCCTATGAACAGTTGCTCTAATTAGCAAAATGAAGAATTTAGAAGTAGTTTTGTCACTTCTTAAAAAAATGTCTAATTTTTAAAAGACAATTCTTACTTTATATCCTTAGTTTTTACTTAAAACACAACACATAAGGAAGTACTTCCCCTCAGTGAAGTTTTTGGTTGACACTGGGTATTAACCTTCGTTTATGTCCTGCGTTTTCTACTTAGGGTAACTGATTCCTTGATGTGAGTATGTCTCCTTGGGCTTCTTTCCTTTATACTGGGAGTGGTTGCTGTGTGCTGCTCTGCCTCATAACCCACTGCTGGTGGGGTGGCTGGAACTAATAGCACTGCCACTAACATCTCCCTGAGTGAGCATCTGATGGCTTCCACCTCTACAAATAGGCAGTAAGAGAGAATCAGGATACTAGCCTTAATTGGCTGAAGTACTCCATCTTTCAAAAGGAATTATTACTACTTTTTGTGTGTGTTTTTGAGGGGGCTGTGTGGGGTCAAGTCCTTCCTCCCTAAGGATGAAAACTGGTCTGTTTCAAAGGAAGTTGTTAGTCATGGCCCTAAGTCATATGTGATGGCTGCCTGCACAGCTCACCAGTTGCTGCTGTGAATTGAACTCATCTGAGTAAGGCATCATCAGACCAACTACATAATTTGTGTGGCCTAGTATAAAATGAAAATGCAGGGTCTTTGTTAAGAATTATTAAAATGATTAATTATTAAGAATTTCAAGACAGCAAAACAGCCAAATATGGGGCACTTCTGAGTGTGGAGCCCTTTGCAACTGGACAGGTTGCATGCTGTGGGCACTGTGATGGGGTCTTTCCAGGCAAAGCCCAGCTGCAGCTGGGCAGGTGAAGCTGCACTCCTCTGGGAGAGCCAGTGCTGGGGAGAAAGCCTATTTGTGTTGGCAAGTTCCAGAGCCACAGTGCACTTAGGGGATGTTGTGGCTTTTGTTAGTTTGTATTTTCATACTTCCAGTTTTGCCATTATCATGCAAACTCCAACGTTCCTAGGGCTGAAAAGGAATCAGAGATTCAGTAAGTTGTCCACTTCATGAATACCATGCTACAAATTTCGATATTTTGTTTTGTTTTGAAATAATCAGTTTCACATTGGATCTTTTGGATGTGTCATAGAAGATAGTTGTTGTCACCATGTGAAGTCTGGGTAAAGTCAGGACATTCCTGCCCATCCTCAGGAATGATTGGAGCACTTTGAAGCCAGAGTCTGGCTTGAGTTTCTTTAGGGAAAGGAGCAAGACACTGGTTTCGTTTTTGACTCCTCGTAAATTTGGAGGGTAAGAAAGAGCAAACTGTCTCAATACCAATTTTAGTTCCTGTTGGTGGAGTCATGCCTGACTTCTAAGCCTAGGTAGGTAGGATGAAAGATTTGTTTAATTTTTTAGGAGAGGGATTATTTTGCTTTATTTTTAGCTTTGCTGTTAAGGAATGGTGAGTTTTCGAGAGGTGGGGAAATAACTATATATTCTTATATTTTATTTAGTTCATTTTCCTTTTTGAGAATGCTAAAGACTGCACTCAAAAAAGGTTAAAAATTAACTTTTTTTGGTGCCCGAGGTCAACTATTAACTATTAAGAACTATTAAGAGCCTCAGACTAGGACTTAAAGTCAGGTTTCTTGGACTCCAAAAATATGGCGTTATCATTATCTACAAACGTTGTTTGAGCCTCCAGTGAGAGTTTGGCTCTTGATTTTAGAAAGACAGGCCCAGTCTTTGTTTAGTCTGAGACTGAATAAGAAGAGAGTGGTTATTAAACTTACAGAACAAACTGGATAAACCGTAAAGCCCTGACAAGTGTGTATTTTATTCCCTGTTCTGGGGAAGGCCCCTTGCCTCCTTTCTATTAGATTCTTTCCTCACAGTTCTATTCAGTACTCTCTACTGCATGGAGATCCTTACCATTAATTAAATGAGGATCACATAAACATATGAAGAACTTTCAACAGTTTGTCCTCTTGTAGAAAACAGTAAATGTTAACTATTAGGTCCTAAGAGTCACAGCAGCAGCAACAGCAGTTTTTAGTTCTAAAATTCCCTTAAATATGACCTTTACTTTCAAATAAGGATTCTTTCCTAAGCCTCCCTTTCAATTATCTTTGTCCCTATATACTCATTATTCCTAGGGCTAGCTCTCTCTCTCTAGCCCTGTTACAGGAAGTTTTATCCACTCTTCCTTCCCCAGTCAAGCAGGCTGACCCTTTGCTGGATCTGGGACTCACTGTTCCATCCTGCCTTTCCCCGTACTGTTGTGCACATCTTAGTTGCTCATCCCCACCTAGGAATACAAATTCCCTGTCTTTCATCAATGTTCCTTTTATCAGCCTAGGCCCACAGTGTACCTGGCTTTGAGGTCAGCATTACAGCTTCTTCCTCCTGTTCTGAGTTTTCATTGCTCAAATAAGGCTAGACTTTGAGCCCGGTCAACCATGCCGAAGGCCTTAAGGATTATGTGTGTGTTTTAAAAACATGTTTGACTATATTTGTTGAAATGTTATGGTATTAGAAAAACAAGACTAATAGTTTTTATTTTAGACTTAAACGAAATTGCAGCTGTATAATGTTTTAATTTTATTATGGCTCCAATCAACTTGTAGGAGCTAACCTAAACACCTAACCACAAAATAAAATGGCCACCATGGGGAAATGAATTTTACATGCAGTATAATTGACTTGCAAGTGAATTTTGAAGAACAACCATTAGAATGCTGGAGTTAGCCTATTCCACACTACTTGAGGCTTAATTTTGAGTTACCTTGAAGTCATTCTGTACTTAGTAAGTGAAATATGACGTATCTTTCCCAACCTGTGTCCCGCATGGTAGTAAGACCTGTGTGTACTCGTAGAAGGTATTTAGTAAATGCCTGTTCAATGAACAAAGAACTGTAGTGTTTAGGGTCCTTAGCGTTTACAGTCCTTAGTTCACAATCCTTAGTGTTTAGGGCTTTTTTGCCCTTGTTTTGCTCAGATTCCAGATAGCTTGATACATCTTAATTTGTCCCAGGGCAATTATTCTTGAAGGTTAGTTTGTTTCCTAGAACTGTAATGTTCAGTAAGATAGCCACTAGCCACACATGGCTATTGAGCACTTGAAATGTAACCAGTGTAGCTTATGAACATAATTTTAATTTTAAGTAAGTTAAATTTCAAACTTAAAACTCATGCTGACTTAGTTATTAGAATGTTTCATTATTGTTGGAATAACTTGAGTGTATGAGTCTATTAATTTTAAGTTTATATATGTGGCTCTTGTTATATTTTTCTTGAACTACACTGTTCTAGAAGATGTACACCCTTTATGTTAAAGACCAGCTGCTGGGTCTAGGTAAAAGGACCAGAGTTCTGTTGGTACTGACAGTGTAGGACATCAGCAAAGGTGGTGAGTCAGAGCTAACCAAGGGGAAGGTAGGAACAAATTGCCCATATGGCATTCCAAATCAGGCTGGCTCTTGAAAGGAAAGCGTAGGGCTGACTGCACAGGAGGAAAGAGAGGTTGTAGGATTGAGTAGCATACCTCAAGAGGTTAAATGAGAAGTAAATGCTTTTATAGTAGAAGTAAATTGAAAATCCCTGTGCTCTTTGTGAGGGGTGATGGGCCATAACGGGATGTCTTGTTTTCCTGGTGAAGCTTAAGCAACATTGGAAGAGGAAAGTAGAGCACACAATGAGGCAGACATTACTAGGCAATTGAAGACAGCTCTTTGTCATGGAAGCACCACCATCATGTCACATGGAGAAAGAAACCTTCAGAAAAATCATCTGGACTCCTCATTCAGCAAACATTTATTAAGTACCTACTATGTGCCAGATACTATACTAGGTCCTTGGGATATAAAAGTGAATGAAGCTCTACATGAATATTCATAACAGCACTATTCACAACTGCCAAAACAAAACAACCGAGTTGTCGATCAGCTGATGCAAATGAGTAAACAAAATGTAGTTTATCCATAATAGGATTTTATTTACTCATAAAAAGAAATTAAATACTGATTTGTGGTACAATATGGATGAGCCTTAGAAACGTGCTAAGTGAAAGAAGCTAGGCATAAAAGGCTACATATTCTATGGCTCCATTTTTATGAACGTCCAGAATAGGCAAATCCATGGAGACAGAAAGTAGATTACTGGTTGCCAGGGGATGGGGAGATGTGGACATGGTACTAACTGCTAATAGGTATGGATTTCTTTTGGAGGTAATGAAACTGTTCTGGAATTAGGTAGTGGTGATAGTTGCACAAAATAGTGAATACACTTAAAACCACTGAAGTATATATACTTTACAATAATGAATTTTTTATGTGAATTATACTTCAATTTTAAAAATGTAAAAAGAGTGAATGAAACAGATACCCTTTCTTCTAGGAGCTTGACAGGCAATTCACATAACATAATTATACACTCTGGGATGAGTGCACTGGTGGTCTAAACAATAAACACACAGCCAGGGGAGCCTAGTTTTGGATGGTTAGAAGTCTTCCCAGACCCTCGGTCTTTAAGGACAGAGTAGTTTAATTCTACCGGGGAATTAAATTGCTTAGATTTAGTAGTGTACTGCTTTATTTGGAAAATCCATTAACTTCTGGGGCCAGATAAGGGCTGTCTGCCTGAGGATATGTCTTCTACCCTTCAGGTCTACATAGACTAAAGTCTGGAAAACAAAAAAAAATATTCAAGGTACAAAAACACAGAAGTGAAGAAACTTGGTGAGATCCTCAATTGGTCAAGACTCCCTAATTGAGAACAGAAAACCCTCCTGCTATTTTCAGCAGAGCAATTGACTGAATACAGGAGTCCTTGGGAAGGTTTAAAAGATGAAATCTAGGCTGAGCCAGGGTCTTTCCCCAAGCATCACACTGGAACTGGGCCTCCAAATATGTGGCTGTTCTCCATAATCAGGAAGCTAGCTAGAAGCCTGTGGAATTGGGAAGCTGGTGCTTCAGCTTCTGACAAAAAGACTACGTTATTTCTGCCAAAATCAGGAAGCCACTGACAGCTGCTGGCCCCCAAACCAGCTTATACTTCTACTGTGATCCACATTGCACAGTGAATCCTTTATGAGCATTCAAAACTCCAGCAAATGCATCAGATTGGTAGAACCTAACTAGTATTCAGAACCCTATGTCCAAGGGAGTATGGAAAACAAGAGTTTTTTGTTTTCCAGCCTCTCCACTAGGAAGATGCAATAGATATTGGCTAAGCCAATTCACAGACTCTGCCATGAGGCCCTTTACAGAATGTAGTAGATATTTTAGCTTTAACTTTGGTCTGCTGTACTTTGGTGTAAAAAATGCCATCAGTTTCTGAATATTGACTTTGTATCCTGCTACTTTGCCAAATTTACTTATTGGGCCGAGTAGTTTTTTGGTGGAGACTATAGAGTTTTCTATGTACACTATCATGTCATCTGCAAATAATTACAGTTTTACTTCCTCCTTCCCAATTTGGGTGCCTTTTATTTCTTTTTCTTGTCTGATTGCTGTGGCTAGAACTACCAGTACTATATTGAATAAGAGTAGTGAAAGCTGATACCCTTTTCTTGTTCCTGATCATGAGGGAAAAGTTATTAATTTTTGTCCATTGGCAGTAGGTTTCTCATATATGGTCTTTATTATGTTGAGGTATGATCCTACTATTCCCACTTTGCTGAGTGTTTTATCATAAACGGGTGCTGGATTTTATCAAATGTTTTTTCAGCATCTATTGATATGATCATTTGGTTTTGTCCTTCATTTTATGTGGTGCATCACATTTATTGATTTGTGAATGTTGTACCATCCTTGCATCCCTAGGATAAATCCCACTTGATCATGGTGTGTACTCTTTTTACTGTATTGCTGGATCAGGATTGCCAGTATTTTGTTCAGGATTTTAGCATCTATGTTTATCAGAGATATTGGCCTATAATTTTCTTTCTTTGTTGTGTCTTTACCTGGTTTTGGAATTGAGATAATACTGGGCTGATAAAAAGAGTTTAGGAGTCTTCCCTCATCTTGAATTTTTTTGGAGTAGTTTAAGAATAAAAGTTAGTTTTTCTTTGAATGTTTGGTAAAATTTGCCCATGAAGCCATATGGTCCAGGGCTTTTGTGTGCTGGGAGTTTTTGATTACTACTTCGATTTCACTAGTTGTTACTAGTGTATTCAGGATTTCTTCTTCTTCTTGATTCAGTTTTAGAGGATTGTATATTTCCAGAAATTTATCCATTTTGCCCAGGTTGTCCAATTTCTTGGCATATAATTGTTCATAGTCATTTCTTCCAAGCCTTTGTACTTCTGTGGCATTGGTTGTTACTTCTCCTCTTTTGTTTCTAATTTTATTTGAGTCCTCTCTCTTTCTTTCTTGATGAGTCTGGTTAAAGGTTCAACACTTTTGTTTGTCTTTCCAAAGAACCGGCTCCTGGATTTTTTGATCCTTTGAATTGTTCTTCTAGTCTCTATGTCATTTAATTCTGCTCTGATCTTTTTTTTTTAACTATATTTTATTGATTATGCTGTTACAGTTGCCCCACTTCCCCCCCTTCTTTCCCCCC
>PVJI01013102.1:17310-49076 GCA_004026765.1 Micronycteris hirsuta | reverse complement strand
GGGGCCACTTAGTGAGAGGTACAGGGGCAGGGGGCTCACTTAGGCTGGCTGTTGCTTGTTTGAGAGAATTTGTGGTGTTCTGAAGCATGAGCCGAGACCAGAGATTCATATGGAAAAGCCCTTTAACAGTTCATGTGTGCAGGTAACTTGGGTGGGAATGAGTTGCTGGAGATCTTCAGGGCGGGGCAAATAGTGTTATCGAGGTTGATGGAGTCTCAGATGGCTCTGTGGCTCTGTAGGGGGTAGGTACAGAAAGGGGACAATGTCCTCTGTCTGCCTTTCTGTCTGGAAGAAAGCTATGTCCCAGCTCTCGCCTTGACAGGACACTTCAGTTCCTCCCTGTAAGCTTTTGGAGCCTTTCAAGCTACTCCCCAGCGCTGGAGCTCAGAGGGAATGAGCCTGTATAAGTCCATGTGTGGATTCTTAAAGAGGAATTGCTTGGGACTCCAGAAGTTTCTTCCACTGACTCAATCCTTGCTGGTGTTTGCAGCCAGGACTTATAGGGACTTATCTTCCTTGCACTGGAACCCTGGGTTGGGAGTCCTAGTGTGGGGCTGGGACTCCTAGCTTCAGAGATATTCCTCCCAAAGTTTTATCCATCAGACATGAGTGTGTGACCAGCCCACTCTGCATCTCCACCCCTCCTACTAGTCTGGGTGGATGTGGTTTCTTTAATTACATAGTTTTCAGATTTCCATTCGACTCCATTTCTAATGGAGCTGGGTGATGGTTGTTCTATATGTCAGCTGTAATTTTGAGAGTCATGCAAGGAGGCGAGTCATGTTTATCTATGCTGACATTTTGATTGGAAGAGTAAATCCATTTCTAAATCTCTGCTCTACAGGATATTGCCACAAATTATTAAGGATATTCACTGTGACTTTATGTGTAAGAATAAAAAACCAACCAAAAACTGAATGATAGTTAATTGTTAAGGAAATGATGGCATATCAACAGAATGTACAACCATTAAAAAGAGCTTGCTCCAAATAATGTGACAAAGGATGTCTATGTCACAATTCTCACTTTAATAATTCTCACAATTCTCACTGTCTTATGAAAATAAAAAATGTGATTCAAGGGTTTTATCAAGGTGGTCCAGTGTAGCATTATTTAAAATATGGGCAAAGTAAACTGTTTATATGTCAAACAATAAAACTATGAATTAAATTATAATACTTAAATCATAACACACAATCTTCAAAAAAATATGACTATATGAAATATGATAACTAGAAAAACTTATTTATATACACATATATATCTCTATAAGACTTGTAAATGACTCACTAGAAAGGTTAACAAAAGGTTTTTTATAGGTGGTAGATATTATGGTATGATATTATGTTTTTATTCTAGTGTTTTATAATATATACTACCTTATCATTAAAAAGAAAAAATGTACATGCTATCTGAGTACATTTTTCACACACACACAAACCTATTTTTAATAAATACATAAAATTTATGAAACATTTCCCACTTTTCTTCACTGTCTATATCTATTAGGTCATTTAACCAGGGGGAGAAAATAAGGTCACCATGCAATAAAGAACCAAAATATTATCCATAACAGTTGTCAGTGTTTCCTAAACATTTCACAATTATTTTCTTCATCCATTAAACATTTGGAAGAAAATAAAGAGAAGACAGTCTTCTCTGAAGAATATACCCCTTTACTTACCATCTTCTGCTAAGATCTTGGCTGCATCTTTATCCTCTTCCCACTTCCCAGTCACGAAACAATCTCTGACACTGTTCATAACCTTACACAGAAACATCAGTACTTAATTAAAGTGGATGGGGAATTCCTATTAGCCCAATGACCTCATAAGTAAATAGGTATTTACTAATTCCACTGACTATCAAGGTCTTTTAGTGTTCTTAAGGCAACACAGTTAAACAGCATTTTTAGAAGTTTGATGCTACTCCAGACAGACATATTGTGCCTATTTGAAAACTTAATTCCTTTGACCAATGATAATAAACAGAATCTCTTGTATGAGCATTACAGTTTAGAGTACTGACAAGGTTCCAAGTCTCAGATATGCCAGATCATCTAATATACACAGGTAGTAGATGCTTGGTGCACCTCTGAAATACAGAATAAAATCTTGTACAAACTCTCCATTTCAGAGTCTGTTTCCTGGGGAACCTAACATAAAACAGCCCACGTCATTCATTGACAAAGCCTCAAAACCACACTTATATAAATCTTACATAGGTCTGAACTTTCACCTGAATTATATTTTGGTTAAGAATCACGTTTTTCATACACAACCTCACTTTCAAAGAGTACCCTCAAGGCTAGCATGATTACAATGAATGTAAAAGCAAACTTCTTCATTTACTCATACCTTTAGGCCTATAATCACTCACTAAGCATTCACTGAACAATATCTGTTTCATGCCAAGAAGCTCTGTAGGTAAACTGTTCCCAGATTATCCTCATTTCATTAAGCTTAGTAATCAACTTAGGGAAACCACATTAGACCAAACAAATTTAAAAAAATAAAATAAAGAACCTCTATTAAAAGCTCGGAATAAGCTAGGAATAGAAGAAAACTTCCTCAAAGTGATAAAGGACATCCGTTTAAAAACTCACAGCTAACATCATAGTTAATAGAAAGACTGAGACCTTTCTCTCTAAGATCAGGAACACGACAAGGATGCCTGCTCTCACTTCTATTTAACATTAGACTGGATGTTCTAGGCAGGGCAATTAGACAAGAAAATGAAATTAAAGATATCCAGTTTAGAAAGGAATACTGTTTCTATTCACAGATAATATAATCTAGTAAACAGAAAATCCTAAGGAATCCACTGAAAAACTATCAGAATAAATGAGTTCAACAAGGTTGTAAAATACTAGCTTAATAAAGAATAATAAAACTTATTTCTATACATTGTCAATGAACAATCTAAAAATGAAAATAAGAAAATAGTTCCTTTTATAATAGCATCAAAAGAGTAAGATACAAATCAACGAAACTACAAAGCTTATACTCTGATAACTATAAAACATTCTTCAAAGACATTTCAGATCCAAATAAATGCAAAAGCATCCCATCTTAATGGGTCAGAACACTTAATATTAAGACAGCAACGGTTGTCCCTCACTATATCGCGGTTCACTTATTGCAGCTTCACTGTACCGCGGGGTTTTTTTTAAATATTTCTAATTCTGTATCATGGAGTGTTCGCTATATCGCGGGATTTTGCGGTATGTGGGTATTTATATAATATTTATGATTTTAATTATTTTTGCCTAAAAACTTTAAAACAATAAAAACAAAGGTTAATTCTAACATATTAAAATATTAAATCAAAATAAAATATACTATGTATTTCATCAGTGGATGAATACCGTACAGTATACAATGGAAATGCAGTGCACCACTACTGCTTGCACAAGTTTACCAACGTGAGATCGTACACAGCACACTATTGCCTGACGGAATGGAAGGCGACCAACCAAAGCACTGTGTTCTGTATCCTGGGCACTGATTGGCTCAATGACCGTAGCATGGGTCTGTTTGCTCTCCCGCACTGTGCCCATACGTTCAGCATCTCTCCTTGTCCACTTCACATCAACATCTGATCGCTGCGTGTAGTGTTGCTCTGCGGTACTGTGCTTTTGTGAAATTTTCGTAAAAGTTTGAATTTATTTCAAGCCCTACGATGCCACCCAAACATTCTGCGCCTTCTAAGGCTTCTGGCAGTGAATCCAAGTGCCAGAGGAACATGCTTACCATCAAAGAAAATGTGGAACTTCTCAACATGTTAAAGGAAGGCAAAAGCTACATGGCTGTAGGCTGCCATTACAGGACCAATGAATCTACTGTTCACTACATAAAGATGAGAAGAATATTAGGTCTACGGCAACAATGACTTTTAACAAGACTGCAAAGAGGGTGGTCACTTCCCACAATAAGGCCATTGTGAGGATGGAGTCTGCATTGGCCTGTGGATAAATGACTGCAGGGAGAAGACTATCTTGCTGGATATCAACACCATCCGGATGAGGGTCAAGAAACTTTATGATAGTTTTGCGGAAAGCACAGATGTTCACAACAGTGACAAAGATGAAGATGAAGACCGTCGAGTGCTTCTCCCACCAGACCAACCCCATTCAGTGCCAGCAAGGGCAGGTTTTACAAATTTCAGAGATGCTTTGGACTCAAGAGCGTTTCTCTGCATGGAGAAGCTGCCTCTGCAGATGTCTACTCACAACCGTTGATGGACGAAGACCTGACGGAGATGACGAAGTCAGCAAATGAAGAAGAGGACAAGGAACAAGACAAACTACAGGTTGGAGAAGAGGAGGAAGTTGGCCTAACACTCGATCATCTGGCAACCATGGTCAGAATGGCCAAAGAACTTCAGTGAGTGGCTGAAGAATGGGACTCCCAGATTCTTTGTTCGTTGCACTTTGTAAATATAATCAAGAGTGGTGTGTCAGTTTATAAAAACCTTCTCACTCAGAGGAAAAAGCAGTGCCAGCAACTCCCTATAATTATGTTCATTACTCGGACGAAGAGATCAGTTATGCCTATATCTTTAGTGGAAATAGAAGTTACAGCCCAGGGCGAAGATACTGCACCACCAGCTGTAATGCTCTTCTTGGCTGTGCAGTACATTCATCTCATCGGCATCACCTTCATCGCCATCAGTACTGCACAACTACATAATTCATGATCTTCATCATTCAAGTTGTAGTATGCTTCATTGGTGAGCACCCATATAGAATTTTATATGTTGTTAAAATTACGTAGGTTTAACAGTGTAGAAAGTGTTTAAGAGCATATGAAGTGTTTATAAGAGTGTGGGAAAGGTTAATAAGAGAGTGGGAGAGGTTTATAAGGAGTGTGGGAAAGGCTTATAAAGCCTTAAAATGTATATAAATAATAAAATAAATATAATGCTGCTACTTCACAGATTTTCACCTATTGCGGGGGTCTCTGGAATGTAACTCCCATGATAGGGGAAGGATCACTGTACTATACAAAATGATCTATAGATTCAATACAGTCCCTATCAGAATCCCAGCTGGCTCTTTTGTAGAAATGGAAAAGCTGATCCTAAAATATGGAAAACCCAAGAGATCCAGAATAAACAAAAAAATCTTGAAAAAGAACAACAAAGTTCGAAGATTCACAATTTGTGATTTCAAAACTTACTATGAAACAACGGTAACCAAAACAGGATTGTGCATCAGGGCACATGCCTGGGTTGCGGGCCAGGTCCCCAGTGAGGGCCATGTGAGAGGCAACCATACATTGCAGTTTCTCTCTCTCCCTGTCTCCCTCCCTTCCCCTCTCTCTAAAATAAATAAATAAAATCTTAAAAAAAAAAAAAAAAAAAAAAACAGGATTGTGCTGGCATAAAGACATATAGATCGATAAAATATAAAGAGACCACAGATAAACCCATATATCTATGCTCAAATGATTTTTTGCCCAGGGTGCTAAGATAAGGCAGTGGCGAAAGAACAGTCTTTTCAATAAATGGTGGTAGAACAACTGGATCTCCACATGCCAAAGAATAAAGGTGGGTTCATCTCATACCAAATACAAAAATTAACTCAAAATGTACTGAAGATCTTAATATAAGGGCTAAATTATAAAACTCTTAGGAGATTCAGTAAATCTCCATAATCTTGGATTTGGCAATGGTTTCTTAAATATGATACCAAACACACAAACATCAAAAATATAGACAGACTGGGACTTCATTAAAATTTAAAACTTCATGCTTCAAAGGGCACAGACAAGAGAAGCTAAAGACTAGGAGAAGATATTTGTAAATCATATATTTGATAAGGAATTTCTATTCTGAATATATAAACTACTTTTACAACTCAGTGATAAAAGATAAATAATCCAATTTTTTAAGTGGACAAATGATAGACATTTCTTCAAATAATATATAGAAATGGCCAACAAGCACAGATGAGAAGTTGCCTGACATCATCAGCCATCAAGGAAAGGCAAATCAAAACCACCCTAAGATACCACTCACACCAATCAGGTAATAATAATAATAATAATAACAATAATACAGATAATAACAGTGTTAGAATGTGGAAAAATCAGAAGCCACTTTTCAAAAGAGAAATGGGAGAACATGAGGAAAAAAACTTTAACTGTTTTAGTAATCATATTAATAGTAATGTTATGCTGACACTATTGTATGTATAATGTGTCAAATAAAGCAAATGAGTAATTATACAGTTTTATAATTTCACCAACAGGGCCTGGTTTCTTCAATGGAAAAACAGAGTTACAAATATGAGATAGAAGAAGTTAAATAAAACCCTGTAGTTCTGAATCTGAGTTGGAAATATCTATATAAATCCTCCTATATTTGGTCACTGAAATGGCCTAGAAACAATGACCAACCTGTAGCAATGAATATTCCCATGTCCAGATTATGATACTGAAATACCATTTTGCATGAAAGAAATCAGCTCATTTCATGGCTGCTTCATGTGTGGCATCAGCAACACGAGAATGTGACAGTGGAATACCTTATCGTTTCAGACAGCAACAAAGCACTCAAGGACCAGCAGGATCATGTCAAAAGAACACAGGAAAGTGAAGACTCTCACTGGCCACAGATGAGATAAATCTGAGCATCAATAAGGATAACAAGTGCAGTGGAAGGAAACGCTCAACTATATTTAAATTTGTTGAGTTCAAAATGATACTTTAAAAAAAAAGAGTCACCTTTGGAGAATTATTCTGAAAAATGATAAAAGGAATCAAGCATTTATCCTGCTTATATGGAACTGGGCAACCAAACAGTAGATGGGGGAAGTTTCTCTTTATAGACGTATTCTAGCTAATTAACACTAGAGAGAAATTTGAACAGAATATTGCCATTTTATATCTTTTTTTTAAATTTACTCTTTAAGATAGATTTTACTTATTTGAGAGGAGAGGTAGGGAGAAAAACAAGGTGAGAGCCATCAAGAGAAACATCGAGAGCCATGTGAGAGAAACATTCATTTAGTTGGCTCCCCTTTGCATCTTGACCAGGAACTGAACTTCCAACCCAACCATGTCCCCCAACCCGGAATCCTTCATTTTGCCAGAGGGCCCCCAACCAAGCCACACAGTCAGGGTTGTTATTTATTTATCAATAAATTTAAATCCTCAGGGGGTACAGCATTACACGGATTCTGTGTCCAATGGCCTTAGCAGGAAGGTTGCTTCGGAATTTAGCACGAACCATGCCACTGTTTCCATGAGCACGAGTTACCTTTCCCCAGACTACTCTGGTTTTGTTTGGTTTACCACTAGGAGTCACTGTATTGTTCCTTGCTTTGTACATATAAGCACATCTCTTGCCTACGTAGAATTCAGTTTCATCGTGAGCATAAACACCTTCAATTTTAAGAAGAGCTGTATGCTCCCTCTGGTTCCAGAGACCCCATTTACAGCCAGCAAAAATGGCCTTGGACCACAGCCTTCCAGACATATTTGTTGTTGTAGAAGTCCTATTCCTGGCACGCACCACAGGATTCAAGATGACGAAAAATAAACTTATATCCTTATAAATTAATGGATCGAGGCACTGAGGATCAACAGCTTTTAAAATAGATGACTTTATGTGCCTCCGAATGAAAAAGCACCACCACCTAGGAAGCAGTCCTGCTGAAAATAAAAATCAAACCTAAATCCAATCAAACTTCTAGATGTGCTGTCTTCAGGGTAGCTACAACCACATGGTTATTTAAATTCTAACTAAGATTAAATAAAACTTAAAATTAAAAATTTAGTTCTTCCGTTTCATTAGACATTAAAAGTGCTCAATAACCACAAGTAAGCACATTGGACAGTTCATATATAGATTATTTCCATCATCACAGAGTTCTAGTACTATTGCTCTGTATCAATTTATAGGAAACACAGAGGACAGAAATACCTCAAGAACTGCACATAAGACTGCAGTGGAATCCATGAAGTTCAGAATATGAAAAACTACACACCATATACTTGGTTTTTTAAAACATATTGAATGTAAAGGTGGTAGAGGAAAGATGGGCAGAGAAAAAAATTGTATATTTAAAGATTAAAAGACACAGTGAAAAACAAATCCCCAAAACCCAGTAAAAGTTAACTATGCTGTATAATGATGCAAACTTATAAGATGAAATTACTCTATTAAAGAAAAAACTGATTACCAGAGAGTCATGGTTCCTTCTGCGGGGACAGAAAGGACTGTGACTAGGATGGAAACAGTGCTCATAAGGATGCTCACCTAGTAATTCATTAAATTAAACAACTGTTTTATGTGGTCTTCTAAAATCTATATTAAATTTTACCATAAAAATGGTTGCACAGAATCTCATAAAGTACCTACGTGCTGTTCAGTAAATTAAAATAGCTAATATGATAATTGACTGGACCCCTCCGAGTAGTGACATTTAGGCTAAAATGAATTGATCAAAAGAAGCCAGCTTGGAAAGATCAGAACATTCTAGAAGAAATAGAGGCAAGAGGTGTAAGATGAGAGTAAGCCTGGTAAATTTGAACACTGAATGAATTCCAGTGTGACTGGACAGTGGCGAGCAAGGAAAATTTACCACCAGTGTCATGTATTTGTTTACAAATAGCATAAATTATAAATACTAAGTCAGTGACACTGAATTTATTCTACTTATTAAAAAAATATTTTAAATGTATAAAATTTATGTGTAATGCTTCAAGTACTACCCATGCTAAAAGTTGAACATTTTCCTTTTCTCCATAACACATGCACAGGGTTTGACTAAACTCAGAACATGTTATTGCTTAGGATGCACAAAAGATCCACTCCAACATCTGGGAAAACATCCTGCTATAAAGTAACAGGTAGGCAGTATTAAAATCACATGATCTTCTTTTAGAACAATTCTCTAATTCTCTCAAAAATCAAACATACTATTCATATTCAGCCTTACCTCCTCTAAATCCCAATCATGGGGCACCTCCAAGTGAAATTTGGAGCAGTCCAAAGCCTCAGCCTTGTGCTTACACTCTCTGGAAGGCTGGGTGACACGAAACAAGCCTCCAAGTTCTTCCCTGGTATCACCTTCTTCTTCTTCTTCATCATCCTCTGTCACTAAAGAGACCACATGATGGAAGAAAGGAGTTGGGACTGATGGTCCTTCTTTGACATGTCCCTGAGCATATCAGTCAGAGAAAAGTCAGGGAACTACTGCTTACCATGTCTGGGAGACTTCTGCCTTCCTGCAATGCAGCAGCAGAGTCCATTGAGGAGGGAGAAAATAGGGGTTGGGGGAGGGAAGGGACATTTTTTTTTTTTTTTTTAAATTTATTTTTAGAGAGAGGGGAAGGGAGGGAGACAGAGAGGGAGAGAAACAGCAATGTATGGTTGCCTGTCACATGGCCCTCACGGGGACCTGGCCCGCAACCCAGACATGTGCCCTGACGGGGAATCGAACCGGGATCCTCTGGTTCCCAGCCCGCGCTGGGAAGGGACATTTATAAGCAGAATTTTCAATTATCATAAAAAGGTTCTCTGGAAGAATGTTGAGTAGGAACTAGGGAGTCACTAAGAGCACTTAAGCAAAAGCCAAATGGAAATGAGTACACACCAACCTCTGAATTTGATGCTCCTAGCTCACATATACACTTTTGGCCTTGTTCTAATCATGTAACAACTGGGGACTGCAATATAAAGTTCACCGCTTTATATTCTCTTGGCACTAAATTCTACAAAAAAATGATCACAAAGGACTTTGTATAGAGGATACAAATTGACATAATTGAGAGTATTCTCATCAAAAGTTTTTTAACAAACTCATAAATCTATTTCATATGACCAATTTGTGGTTCTCATAAAGTGATGATTAAAAACATCTGCCAAATACAACTATGACAGCCAGAAATATCTTATGGCTGTCACGAGTACCACTCAAACTTCCAACCAATTTCCTCATTGCCTTTTCAGAAAATAGTCTAAGAATCTATGCGTCTAGATCTGAACTGGAGGTCTTTTACCTGTCCCATAAATAAGCTTTTGAAGATTGGGAGTTGCTTGTTGATGCCTCAGAAAGGCCTCAGCTGCCTTCCTGGAAAGATCTTCCTTCCACTTGAGGGCACCTGAATGGACCAACACCAACATCAATTAAGTCTGTTTATCTATCATCTCTACTTCAAGCTCACTGCTCATTCATCCTGAAATCCTTTTATGAGGTACAATATTTGAACAGTTAACAAATATCCAACACAGCTGACCCCCAAGTGTAGGCATTCTATTTGTAGAACATTTTAGTGCCATTTATAATCACAGTTAAATTAAATTTACATACCTGATGTTTCTGTGGAATATATATTTTCTTCCTTATAATCTTCTTCCTCTTTGAGTAAATCTACATCACTGGTCTCATCAATTAAATTCTCTGACCACAGTTTCTGACCACTGACCACCTGAGAAAGCTTTGGAAACTTTTTTCTAATAACCTCTTCATTTTCTGTATCCTTTTTCTCTGTACTGAGAGAGGAGTTTTCCTCAGATTCATCTTCAGATGCAAATGCCTCTTCAGTTATGCAATGACCTAAATCTGAAATAGCAAGGGTTACTTTTTTCATTGTCTTCTCCAGATTCAAACTGTCAATCAAACCATTAGTTTGTAAAAGACCTGGTTTACTGCCCTTTTCTGTAGACTTAGGTTCTAAAATATCCTTCTCTCCTTCTGCAGAAGAACCCTCTTCTTCACTGCTTTCATCAGCTTCCTCTACTTCTCCTTCATCCTCTGAGCTCCTCTCAAGGTTATCATCACTGTCAGCAAATGCCAGTATCTCATCATCTTCTTCCATCTCCTCAAGTCTTGGCCATTTGACAACCTTATCAGCCATATACACTTTACCAGTCATTTCAGCATCTTCTTCCCCTTCTGTTTCATCACCTTCAGACATTTCTTCATCATCTTCAATATCACTAACTCCAGACACATCATCATCTCCAAAAATGGCTTTTCGACGTACTCGACCAGTTTTCAAATCCATCTGCTTTTCCTCTTTTGGGATCCGCAGCCTAGATTGCCAAGTAGAGCAAAATAATTCAATTTGTATAACAATCTGCTAATCTAGAAATGGCAAATCAGTAACTATGCAAAATAGAAAATAATGTTAAGGAATGGTTTTAAATAACATAGCACAGAAAGGAATTACCTGATAAATAATAGATTAAATAGTTAACAAGAAAACTCATGCACAGTTCCCTAATAAAACTCTTCTAATAAATTTACAGAGAGAATAAAGAGATACTCCTTAGAAGAGTATCTTATCTTAAGAATAAGGTAAGCTAACCTTAAAAGAATAGACTAGCCCTGGCTGGTATTGCTCAGTGGATTGAGTGCTGGCCTGCAAACCAAAGGGTCACCAGTTCAATTCCCAGTCAGGGTACATGCCTGGGTTTTGGGCCAGGTCTCTAGTAGGGGATGCACAAGAGACAACCACACATTGATGTGTCTCTTCCTCCCTTTCTCCCTCCCTTTCCCTCTCTCTAAAAAATAAGTAAATAAAATCTTTTAAACAACAGACTAATTTTAGGGAAAAACTGCAAAAATGGAAATGAGTGTTTAATCTTTTAAAAAGCATCATTTCCAAGCTTGAAACAGATGATCCTCACAAAAGTGGCTGACTCCAGGTTCTAGGCAGGGAAAGTACAAAGTAAGCCTGGAAGTGCTCAAAGAGCAAAACAAACATGTCAAAAGGACACGAGACAGACCAAAAGAACAACGTAACAATTTAAGGCATCATAAATAACAGAATAATAACAAATGGAATGAACAAAAAAGTCCATTAGTCAACAGTGATACTGAGAGTGAAAGCTCCTTGTTAAAGAACGCTAGCTAACAATGTACAAGAAATAACATTAACATTACTGCCATTTGTAATCACCAATACAATACCTGATAAAGAATCATCATCAAAATACTAAAACCACAGGATGAAATAAAAAATTATGAAGCTATTTAATGTAGCTTAAACAAATCAAGGAAATACTAAAAATTGTACTAAAAGAGAATGGACAGGCTACTATACACCAATAATAACAAATTGATGACTATATAAGAAGACTGTATAGAAAAGAAGAAATGCTCACAATATAAGCATAGAAATTTTATATAAATTATGACTGTAACCTTGTTAGAAAGAGTATCAGTTTAGACAAGGAATACTTATCTGCATCATACCAAAAAGTTTATGTATACATTACTGCATTTAATCATCAGAACTCCTATGAGATACAAAATTAATGCTCAGAGAGACAATTTCCCAAAAGAGCAGGCCTATTGCACCACCTACCATGCTACACTTCTGCTAGTTAAATGGTAGCAATGATTATTTCCTCATTTGTATATATATATTTATAGTATGTTATAAACTAGATAATCTCAATCATTTTCAGACTGATTTTTATTGGTAGTCAAAAATCACTACAATAAAACAAAACACCTACTATGTATAAGGTATACAAATCCCCAACCCAGACTGAAAATAACTCACATTAGGCCACACATTAGTGGAAATTAACCCACAGGAGATATTACAACACAACGTTAAAACTTTTAGAGACTAGACATGTGACTTCTGGACAGCCTCATGAACCAGCTCCCTGACTCTGCTTTTTCCACTATTTTGACCTCTAAAAGAAAGCCAAGCAGCCCCAGATCTCATAAAGAGCAATCTATAGAAAAGGTTTTGTGACAGCAGAGGAATATTCTGCGTTTGTTAAAAATGGAATTCTCGCCCTGGTTGGTGTAGCTTAGTGGATTGAGCGCGGGCTGGGAACCAAAGAGTCCCGGTTCGATTTCCAGTTGGGGCACATGCCTGGGTTGCAGGCCGGGTCCCCGTGAGGGCCATGTGAGAGGCAAGCATACATTGCTGTTTCTCTCCTTCCCTTCCCCTCTCTCTAAAAATAAAAAAAAATAAAATAAAAAAATGGAATTCTCCATATTAATTCATAAAATGTCATGTAAAAAAAAGTGTCATGTAATGTCACCTAAGTGAAGAGCCCTCAGAAACAAACACACATACAAAGCAAATTAAAACCACCCGGATGAATCCCACCAAAATGTGTTATGATGGTAGTTATGGGTGACATAATCTTCTGTAGCATAAATTTTTTTAATAAATAACACACTTACCATTGATTATCTATATCCTCTGACCCAAGTGGTTTGGAGTCAGAAAAAAGTGTCACTCTACTTGAAGCTATCTTGGCATCAATAGTGGAATGGGTAGAAATGAGACTCTGGACCAGTTCATGGGTAGGTGTAGCCTCATCCTGTCAATATCACCAAGAAAGGGAAAGTCAGGAATGCCAAGGATTCTGAAGAGACACTGGTTTCAATTACTTTTTCAAAATTACCCAAAACATAGTTCTAAAACACCCTTCTTACTGCCCCCAGAAAGAAAATTCTTAAACGAAGTCTAAATCTGATTTATTTATTAAACTTTTCCAAAGTTTACAGAGTATACAACCTTATAACCTAAATATTTACCTAGAAAAACCTTCAGTGCTGATGCTGCAGAATGCACTCATTTTAGCCCAATAAAATATCATTTCTGAACAGTAAAAGAGATAAAAATTTGCAGTCCATTAAAAAAAATTGCTACCTTTTGATTCAAAAATTTCACTTTGAGGTATTTACTGCATAGAAAGATCCCTTCCAATGAGCAAAGCTACATGTGCGAGGTCTTACTACATCATTGTTCAAAACCAGGGGATATGGAGTGAGCTCCTCGGCACTCCATAGATTGCTTTGGTAAATGAGGTTTATTCCTACAATGAAATACAGTAGTACGAAACTGTATAGAGACAGAAGCAGCTCTACAAATGCCAAAAGGAACAACGGAATCACATATTATATGCCCCCAAAACTTGTACAAGCATTTAAAACTGGATCTCATATAACAAATATGACTTACCTCTTTCTCTCTCTCTCTCACACACACACACATTATAGTATTTATGTATAACGTGTAATAATCTAAATAAACGTGTATATGTTTAAAGAGAAAAAAAGAAAAACCAAAGAGAGCTGAAAGACATTGATTTTATATAAAGAGAGGTGGAAGTAAAAGGCACTAAACTGCTTGCAATGCTCATGTTGGGAGATGTGAGATCTGTGAATCTTGCAGCAGGGAGGTACAAAGAACAGACTTCTACTTTCTGCTTGGTAGAGTTAAGTATTCTGCATATTTACAACAGGCATTATCATAAATATGAATACAGACGTAAAAGCTTAAGTAAATAAAAAGTAACTATACTACTTCCTATGACTTTCCTCTCACCGATTCCTGAAAGCCATGGCTGCCACCAAGGTCGACATAGACAGCATCTTTGTCATATAGCACACCACCAACTCCAGAGAGAGGTGCATAAACCAACTTCTCCTTTTCATTTAAACAGCGCTTCTTTTGTTGTTCAGGAAGGGCACAGGGGTCTGGTAGGAAACTGATGTCACTCACAGCAAAATCCCCTACACCTGGAAGAAAGACAGGAAGTAGTTTCAGCGACAAATCCATCAACTGTCAGCAAAAATGGTCCACAGTCAGAAAGCTTCAATCAGGACAACAGCACAATTTGATACTAGCACTGTTGTCTCTCTAGCTAAACAACACCATCAGAGCAGAGGAACTCTGGTCAACTCAATGTCTGCTGGCCAATGCGGAGCTGAGTTACTCTCAAAACCTCCAGCAAGAGAGCTTTATCTTGTTTGGCCATTTTTCAGTTTGCCTGAGAAATGAAGTCATCTCAAAAGTTCTACAATTACTAGTGAAACAATACCTGGCATGTGAATGTGGCTTTTATTTTTCAAGTGTGCTCCTCTTAAATAACCATAAAAAGACAACTTTCGGTCACATTTGATATTTGTTCGGGTATCTTCTGGCTTTGTCAAATCTTCCATCCTAGAAAAATAAAACCCGATCACATGGCAGACATGAATGTCAGAGTTCTTATACCTCCCTTTGTGTAAATAATTCATCACATTTACTAGTTCATGAAACATGTTAGAAAATTATAGAAAATACAGAAATAAGCAAGCACAGTCCACCATCTACCAGAGAAAAAGAAGCAAACACATGATTGAACCTTTCTAAGGCTCTACATAATACATGTTCCATAAGTATGACTACAGAAATGGAAAATGTATTCCCTGGGGTCAGAAAAGAGTGCAGATCCTACCCAGAAAAAACTTTTATGATAGAGGATTAAGCTTTGTTCTGAGTTTTTTGGGATTTTTTTTTTTGTTTTTTGTTTTTTTTTCTTAGTGGAGCTTGGGTTCTGGCAGGTGGAAAAGTTTTCTACAGGCTGAGAAAACAATACGAAAAAAAGCATAAAGGAAGGAAAACACAATACACATCTGAGTGATTAGAGCACCATGGATGAAGCCACATCCCATAGCCCTAATGCTTCAAAATCCTCACGTTTTTCTAAATATTTCATACTTTATTCCCAAAGTCATAGTATCTTTAAATAATGATTAAAAAAAAATAGGTATTTTCCATCAACTATATTTCTCCCCCCACTATTCAAAATAAGCTCTATTACTGTTCTTCCTCTAACCTCCTTAGCTGTGAAATATCTGGGCAAGGAAGAAAAAAATATACATTAACTTTTTACCTGTCTGCCAGGATATAAGGATGAGAGGTTTGCCATGTAAGAGGCCTAAACTTCATCACTGTAATAAAACGACCCAGATTGTGAATTTCTTGGTTTTGATATTCTCCATGTACCATTCCAGAAAGATAGAAGAGCTTGGCACCCTAAACATTAAACACACAAAAAAATTAAATTTCAACTAAATTCTTGTCAACAACTGCACTAAATAAAAGTCCTCTAAATAAGAAGCAATCCTAAGAAAAGGAGACTTCTAGGAAACCACTGTGCCAATATTTCCAGAACCTCTCTGGCCTCTTTCAGGAAATATCTCGTCAGGGCTCCCTAAGGGAAAAACTATAAATACATTTAGTTTCAAAACTGCTCTCCAGTCAAGCAGTGGCATCTGTCTGGAGTATTGCAGTGGGGCTCCTGGGCACAGAAAACATTCTGTAACCAATGGGCCATATCAGTGTGGAGGGGAAGAAGGAATAGCAGTATGAGTACATCATAGTTCTTGGTTCTGTAACTAAAATACGAGAAAACTTTGGGCAAACTCTATTAACTCACAAATCTAAAACACTTAGAGCCAGACACTGCCTGGTGCTGAGGAGAGAGCCAAATAAGACACACCAAAAAGGTCCATACTAAAGACTATATTGAGGAAATATGCCAGGGACCATCAACAGATACATAAAGGAAACTCAGGAGGTGAATCTATAGAGATACTGCTAATCTCTCATACTCATCCAGTCTATTTTTAAAGGATTACAGTGTTAGTATTCAATAATTCTCTTCATACCGGGTAGACTTCTGTCCAGAATCTGTGCTTTAATCGCTTCTTCGTCTTCTTCAGTTGTTTATTATACTTGAAGGAATCTAGGTGAGTGAGAACGCCCATAATTTTAGGAAAGCCATGTACCTGACAGATGTTTAGAAACTCAAACGTTTCCATTTCAAACCCGAAGCTGGCATCTATAAGCATCAGAACCTAAAAACAGAAGACAATTTCTCAAGGAAACTACCAAAACAGACTACCAGCAAACCACGGCCTGTGGGCTGAAACTGACTCATCACCTGTTTCATAACTAAAGTTTTACTGGGACGCAGCCATGTTAATTCATTTATGTATTGTCTACATCTGCTTTTACACTACAACTACAAAGTTAAGTAATTGCAACAGGAACTATGATCCATAAAACCTAAAATATTTACTTTCTGGTCCTTCACAGAAAAAAGCGCTAACTCCTGCTCTAGCCTAAATCAAATGATTAGTTAAGGATAACCATGACAGAGATAAAAAACCACCCTTCCTATTTCAAGCATTTCAATGTATGAGAAATAACTCAGAAAAGTCTGGGTCTAACATAGCCCATACCTGAAAAGTTCTTGCTTTAAGAAATAAAGTGTTTGACAAGGTGTTGTTAAGCTAAGTAACAGATCTCTACAAGGAAACATAAAAACCAGATCTTTGACATCTAAAAATGGGAGATAGTGGTAATAAATGAAAAATATAAAAAATGTAGAGAGAATCAAGTATTTTTGTTTCCATCTTCTCATACAGAAAACAAAAAATTTTTTGCAAGGAAGTGCATAGTAGAAAAGCTCTATCTTGATATTAATCTGTAACATGCAATTGCTCAGAAACTAAAAAAAAAAAGGCTACCAGTTTAGAACTGAGTCAGAGGACAGTAAAGTTATAAATGGCAATCTATAAGAAAGTAAAAAAAAGTATAAGCAGACTTCCAACCAAGATGAAGGTGCAGGTGGATACACTATGCCTCCTCGCACAACCAAAAGAAGGGACAACAACAAATTTAAAAACAAAAAACAGAACTGACAGGAAATAAAACTGCATGGAAGTCTGACAACCGAGGAGTTAACAAAGAAACATTCGTCCAGATCGGTAGGAGGGGCAGAGACAGGCAGCTGGGCAGAGATGACTTCCGGCAAGGTGGCAGCTACAGGACCGGAGTGGGCGAAGCAGAGGTTGGCGGACCTGGAGGTCCCACATTTGTGTTCAGGTAAACCGGGAGGAACAACTGGGCAGCGAGACAGATCATGTAACCCAGGGATCCAGTGTATGGAAATAGAGCCTCAAAGCTTCTGCTGAAAAATCCTCTGGGGGTTGAGGCAGCGAGAGAAACTCCCAGCCTCACAGGAGAGTTCATTGGAGAGACCCACAGGGTCCTAGAATGCACACAAACCCACCCACCTGGGAATCAGAACCAGAAGGGCCCAATTTGCTTGTGGGTAGCAGCGGAGGGGACTGCAAGCTGGCAGAGAGCTGACCGGGCCACACTGTTCCATCTGGGACCTACATCCAAGATGACTCTACACAGCAAAGTTATCACTTAGAATGGAAGGGCATATAAAATGCTTCCCACATAAGGTCAAGTTAAAGCAGTTCATTACACCAGGCCCTTATTATATGAAAAATGTTAAAGGGACTTACCTAAGAAAAAGATAAAAAAATATGAACAGTAAAATGACAATAAATTCACAACCAACAACTGAACTTAAAAAAAAAGTAAGCAAACAACTAGAACAGGAACAGAATCACAGAAATGGAGATCACATGGAGGGTTATTGGAGGGGAGGGGGAAAGGAGGAATGAGGGAAAAGGCACAGGAATAAGTAGCATTAAGTGGTAGGTACAAAATAGACAGGGGGAGGTTAAGAATAGTATAAGAAATGTAGAAGCCACCTGGCTGGTATAGCTCAGTGGACTGAGAGCAGGCCGGTGAACCAAATGGTCGCTGGTTTGATTCCCAATCAGGGCACATGCCTGGGTTGCAGGCCAGATCACTAGGAGGGGGGCATGCGAGAGGCAAATGAAAATGAACCCACGACAACCAAAAATTGATGGGACACAGCGAAGGCAGTCCTAAAAGGAAAGTTCATAGCAATACAGGACTACTAAAACAAAATAGAAACATTTCAAATAAACAACTTCACCCTAACACCTACAAGAACTCGTAGAACAACAAGAAAGACAGCCCAGAGCAACTAGAAGGAAGGAAATACCAAGATCAAATCAGAATTAAACGACATAGAGACTAAAAGCACAATTCTAAGGATTAATAAATCCAGCAGCTGGTCTTTGAAAAGATAAACACAATCGACAAGCCTTTAAGCAGACTCACAGAAAAAAAAAGAGAGAGGACCCAAATAAACACAATCAGAAATGAAAGGGGAGAGATGACAACTGATACTACAGAAATACAAAGGACTGTAAGAAATTACTATAAAGATGTATAAGACAAGAAATTTGAAAACCTAGGTGAAATGGACAAATATCTAGAAAAATATAACCTCCCAAATCTGAATGAAGAAGAAGCAGAAAGCCTCAACAAATAATAGCTGACAAAATTAAAGCAATAATCAAAAAACTCCCAACACACAAAAACCCCGCACCGGAAGGTTTCACAGGAGAATTCTACAAAACATTTAAGGAAAAGCTAAGCCCTATCATTGATAGACTATTCCAAAAAATTAGAGAAGATGGAAGACTTGCAAACTCTTTTAATGAAGACAGCATCATCCTAATCCCCAAACCAGATAAAGACAAAACAAAGAAGGAAAACTTCAGGCCAATATCACTGATGAACATAGACGCTAAAATCCTCAACAAAATATTGGCAAACTGAATACATTAAAAAGACCATATGCCACAAGCAACTGGGATTTATCCCAGGGATGCAAGGATGGTAACATATTAAAAAATCAATAAATGTAATACATCACATAAACAAAAGAAAAGACAAAAAATCACATGATCATATCAAAAGATGCAGAAAAAGCATTTGATAAGGTGCAGGCTGCATTTATGATAAAAACACTAAGCAAAGTGGGAATAGAGGGAGCATTCCTCAACATAATATAGGCCATATATCAAAAACCTACAGCCAACATTATACTCAATTGGCAAAAACTTTCCCACTAACTTCAGGAATAAGACAAGGTTGTCCACTTTCACCACTTCTATTCAATACAGTATTGGAAGTCCGAGCCACAGCAATCAGACAAGGAAAGGAAATAAAAGGCATCCAAATTGGAAAGGAGGAATTAAAACTGTCATTTTTTGCAGACGACATGATAGTGTACACAGAAAACCCTTAGACTCCACCAAAAAACTGCTTGACCAAAGAAATGAATTTGGCAAAACAGCAGGATACAAAGTCAATATTCAGAAATCAAAGGCATGTTTGTATACCAACAATGAAATATCAGAAACAGAAATCAGGAAAAAAATCCCATTTGATATAGCAACAAGAAAAATAAAATACCTAGGAATAAACCTAACCAAGGAGATAAAAGACCTGTAGTCAGAAAACTACACAACACTGAAGAAAAAATTAAGGACACAAACAAATGGAAACCTATACTGTGTGGATGGATCAGAAGAATTAACATGATCAAAATGTCCATACTACCCAAAGAAATTTATAGATTCAACGCAATACTTATTAAACTACCAATGGCATATTTCACAGATATAGAACAAACACTTAAAAAATTTATATGAAACTATAAACAAACCCGAGTAGCTGCAGCAATTTTGAGAAAGAAGAGCAAAGTAGGAGGAATCACAATACCTGATATCAAAATGTATTACAAGGCCACTGTAATCAAAACAGCCTGGTACTGTCATAAGAACAGACAGATAGACCAACGGAACAGAATAGAGCCCAGAAATAAGCCCACATCTCTACGGTCATTTAATATTTGACAAAGGGGCAGCAGCATAAAATGGCGCAAAAATAGCCTCTTCAACAAATGGTGTTGGGAGAGCTGGACAGCTACATGCAAAAAAACGAAACTCAAGCACCAACTTACACCTTACACAAAAAGAAATTCAAGGTGGATAAAAGACTTAAATATAAATCGTGACACCTTAAAAGTCCTAGAGGAAAACATGGGCAGGGAAATCTCAGATATTTCACGGAGCTGTAGTTTCACTGATATGTTCCCCAGAGCAAGGGACATAAAGGAAAAAAATAAACAAACGGGATCTCATCAAAATAAAAAGATTCTGCACAGCTAAAGAAAACAGCATTAAAATGAAAAGTAAATCAACTGTTTGTAAAAACATATTTGCCAATGATACCTTGAGGGAATTCATTTTTTCACGCATTGAGAAGTGTAGCCCTGGTTTTCACACGTATCAAAGAGCATGAACTCTTGCGTGTATAATCCAAGCTGGCATGCGTGGATCAAATGTTCATGGAAACAGAATTTCCTGAAGGGGAATTTGGCTAACATATTTCTTAAAATTTACTGCCTTGCTGGATCCTTCCTCCCTCCCTGGATCAAAGGACTTATGCTAATGAATGTCCAGGCTCTTCCTGGCCAAATGTTTACAGATCAACTCAAGCTTGTTGCTCTTCCATTTACATATCTCTTCTTTTGATGTACCTCCCTGGTCCAGCCTGAATCTACATTCTATGCATAAGTTAATGAAGACCAATCTGATGCTCTGTGTCCAAAATCTTCAATAAAAACCCCTGGACCCAAGGCTCCTCGGGGCTCTCTCCCAGACGATGAGGGAGGAGTCGCATGGCCCAGGTCCTATTTTCCTGTGTATTCCTGTGTGAGATTTATTTGCACGCACTCAGTCATGGTCACCACGGATTCTGCATGGCCAAGAATCCGCGACAAAACCTCAGAAAAGAGACTGATCTCCAAAATACATAAAGAACTCACACAACTCCACTAAGAAGACAAGCAACCCAATTAAAAAATAGGCAAAGGGCCCTGGCTGGTGTAGCTCGGTGGATTCAGCGTGGGCTGCGAACCAAGGGGTCACCGGTTCAATCCCCAGTCAGGGCACATGCCGGGGTTGCAGGCCAGGTCCCCAGTGGGGGCCACGTAAGAGGCAACAGCACATTGATGTTTCTCTCGCTCCCTTCCCTTTTGTCTAAAAATGAATACATAAATTCTTAAAAAAAAAAAAAAAAAAGGGCAAAGGACTTGAGCAGACACATCTCTAAGGAAGACATACAGAGGGTCCAGAGACATATGAAAGATGCTCAATATCGTTAGTCATCAAAAAGATGCAAATTAAATCCACAATGAGATACCACTTCACACTAGTCAGAATGGCAGTCATAAACAAAGCAATAAATAACAAATGTTGGACAGGTTATGGAGAAAAGGGAACCCTAGTGCACTGTTGGTGGGATTACAGACTGGTACAACCACTACGGAAAACAGTATGGAATTTCCTCAGAAAACTAAAAATGGAAGTGCCATTTGATCCAGCAATTGCACTGCTAGGATTATGTCCTTAGAACCCTGAAACACCAATCCAAATGAACTTATGCACCATAATGTTCATAGCAGCATAATTCATAATAGCCAAGTGACGGAAGCAACCTAAGTGTCCATCAGTAAATGAATGGATCAAAAAACTATGGTACACTTACGCAATGCAATTCTACTCAGCGGAAGGAAAGGAGCTCCTACCCTTTGCAACAGCATGGATGGAACCGGAGAGCATTATGCTAAGTGAAATAAGCCAGGTGGTGAGGGAAAAATACCATATGATCTCACTTTTAACTGGAACCTAATCAACAAAACGAACATGCAAGCAACATATAACGAAAGATATTGAAATTGAGAACAGGGTGACACTGACCAGAGGGGAAAGGGGAAGGCAGAATGGGGGCCAAGGGTGAAGGGTTTACAGGAACACTTATAAAGGACACATGGACAACAACAAGGTGGGTGGAAAAGGGGAAGGAGATGGGGAGGGCTGGGTTGGTGGGGGAGGGGTTGGGGGAAAGGGCAGAAAACTGTACTTGAACAACAATAAAACAATAAATAAATTAAAAAAATTTAAAAAAAAAAATAAATAAATAAATAAAAACAAGTGACACCATAAAAGTCCTAGAGGAGAACACAGGCAGAAAAATGAGATATCCCATGCCTCAACATTTTCACTGATACATCCTCTAGGGCAGTGTTGTCAAATTCATTTTCACAGGGGCCCACATCAGCCTCACAGTTCCCTTCAATATCACAAACCATCAGAGAGATGCAAATTAAAAACACAATGAGATACCACTTCACATCAGGTAGAATGGACATCATTAATAAATGAACAAACAACAAGTGCTGCAGAGGTTGTGGAGAAAAGGGTACCCTAGTAAACTGTTGGTGAGAATGCAGACTGGCGCAGCCACTGTGGAAAAGAGTACAGAATTTCATCAAAAAACTAAAGATGGAACTCCCTTTTGATCAAGTGATCCCACAGCTGGGATTATACCCTAAGAATCCTGAATTATCTGTATAAAAGAATCTGTGTACCCCAATGTTCTCAGCAGCATTATTTATAATAGCCAAGTGCTAGAAATAGCCTAAGTGTCCATCAGTAAACAAATAGATCAAAATACTGTGGTTCATTTACACAACAGAATACTATGTAGCAGAAAGAACTCCTACCCTTAGTGACAGCACAAATGGAACTGGAGAGTATTATGCTAAGTGAAATAAGCTAGGCAGTGAAATACAAACACCATATTATCTCACCTATAAGTGGAACCTAATGAACAAAAGAAACAAACAAACAAAATAGAATTAGAGACATGGAAATAAAGAACTGAGAGACCAGAGGGGAGGGTGGAGGGGGAAAATAGGGAAAGTAAGGGTCAGTGCAAATCAAGGAACATGAATAGAGGACTCATGGGCAAGCACAATGGGGCGGGGATTGACTGTGGGGCGGGGCAGGGCAGGGAAAAGCAAAGGGAAAATGTTGGAACACTGTAACTGAACAACAATAAAAAAATTATGTTTCCTCATTCTTTATATGGCTTAATTTTTTTTTTATTTTGGCTTTATTTTTGCTAGTTTAAAAATTAATTGATGAACAGTATCCTGTCTGTAAATGCAAATGAAACTGCACAATTTCCATATGTTGAGTACTGTATACATTTTTTTTATTGCAAACTCTCACAACTTCTCAAGGGCAATCCATGTACTTATTTTATCATACTCTTTTAGAACGGAGGTTCTGGCACCATCCAAGAGCAGAGTTCCTACTCCCTAAAAATTACTTAACTTCTGGGAGCCTTGATTTCGTCATATGTAAACTGGAGATATTATCTATTTATCTCTAAGGCAGCCTGGGGGATTTGATAAGCTAAATCTGTAGAAAGCACAGTGCCCAGTAAGAATCCAAGATGGGGAAGATTTCCAGCCAAGATCGAGGCGTAGGTAGACACACCGTGCCTCCTCACACAACCAAAAGAGGAAAAACAACAATTTAAAAACAAAACAACCAGAACTGACAGAAAATCAAACTGTATGGAAGTCTGACAACCAAGGAGTTAAAGAAGACACATTTATCCAGACCGGAAGCAGGGCAGAGCTGCGCGGAGAGTGTGTGGTGAGACAGTGGGTGAGACAGTGGTTTGTTGAGTGGTACCTGCAACGCTGCAGCTGCCAGGAAAGACCTGCAGCCGGCGCACTCAGCAAAACCCTCAGCTGGCCTACCCGGACCCAGCGGGACAAGACTGGTGGACAAGGCGGTCCATCATTTGCATGCAGATAAACCGGGAGGAAAAGCTGGGGAGCGGAGCAGACCTCTCAAACCACCATCGAGGGGAAATAAAGCCTCAAACCACCGATCTAAAACACCTGTGGGGGTTGAGGCAGTGGCGGGAGGAACTCCCAGACTCACAGGAGAGTTCATTGGAGAGACCCACAGGGACGTGGAACTACACAAGCCCACCCACCCAGGAACTAGCACAGAAGGGCCCAATTTGCTTGTGGGTAGCAGAGGAAGTGACTGAATGCCAGCAGAGTGGAGCAAGTGCCATTGTTCCCTCAGGCCCCACTCCCACAGGCAGCGTCACAACACGAGGACCTGGGTTACCCCACCCTGGTGAACACCTAAGGCTCTGCCCCCTTATATGTAACAGGCGTGCCGAGAAAAAAAAAAATGGCCCAAATGAAAGAACAGATCAAAACGCCAGAAAAAATACAACTAAGCCACGAAGAGATAGCCAACCTATCAGATGCACAATTCAAAACACTGGTAATCAGGATGCTCACAGGATTGGTTGAATTTGGTTGCAAATTAGATGAAAAAATGAAGAATAAGCTAAGAGAAATAAGCAGAAATGTACAGGGAACCAATAGTGATGAGAAGGAAACTTGGATTGAAACCAATGGTGTGGACCAGAAGGAAGAAAAAAACATTCAACCAGAAAAGAATGAAGAAACAAGAATTCAGAAAAATGAGGAGAGGCTTAGGAACCTCCAGGACATCTTTAAACGTCCCAACATCTGAGTCATAGGGGTGCCGGAAGGAGAAGAGGAAGACTAAGGGATTGAAAATTTATTTGAACAAATAATGAAGGACAACTTCCCCAAGCTGGTGAAGGAAATAGATTTTCAGGAAGTCCAGGAACCTCAGAGAGTTCCAAAGAAGTCAGACCCAAAGAGGAACACACCGAGGCATCTCATAATTACATTACCCAAGATTAAACATAAGGAGAGAATCTTAGAAGCAGCAAGAGAAAGGAAGAGAATCACCTACAAAGGAGTTCCCATAAGACTGTCAGCTGATTTCTCAAAAGAGACCTTTCAGGCAAGAAGGGACTGGAAAGAAGTATACCAAGTCAGGAAAGGCAAGGACTTATATCCAAGAATACTTTATCCTGCAAAACTTTCATTTAGAATGGAAGGGCACAGAAAGTGCTTCTCAGATAAGGTCAAGTTCACCCAACCTTTATTATATGAAATGTTAAAGGGATTTATGTAAGACACGGAGGGATATCAATAGGGGCATGGGAGGGGGAGGGAGGAGGAAAAAGTACAGAGAATAAGTAGCATAAACAGTAGGTAGAAAACAGACAGGGGGAGGTTAAGAATAGTACAGGAAATGTAGAAGCCAAAGAACTTATGTGTATGACCCATGGACAAAAACTTAAGGGCGGGGAATGCGGGGGGTGGGTTAAGGGGTGGAGGGGAATAAGGGGGGAAAATGGGACAACTTTAATAGCATAATCAATAAAATATATTAAAAAAAATAATCCAAGATGGTACTTATTCTTGAATGTATGTATGTATGTTTGTATGTCTGTATATCTCAATGAGTTTTTTGTTTTCTTTTTTTAAAGAGAGGGGAAGGGAAGGAGAAAGAGAGGGAGAGACACATCAATGTGTGGTTGCCTCTCACATGGCCCTCACTGGGGACCTGGCCTGCAACCCAGGCATGTGCCCTGACTGGGAATTGAACTGGCGACCTTTTGGTTCGCAGCCCACGCTCAATCCACTGAGCTACACCAGCTAGGCATCAATGAGCTTTTATTAGCTATGACCGTTAAAGGTTTTCTCTGTCCTTTGATTTGCTTTTAGATTTTAAAATTCATTGTATACCTTCTATTTTTATTATAAACATAATTATCATGACCATCATCATCAATTCAAACACATCTGTTGCATCCCGTTTCTCTAATAATCATAAACCTTTCTTCCCTTCAACATGGGATAAATAATCAACATGGGACTACATTGCTCTAAGACCCCATCAAAAATTCTACTGCCCACACCAACTCACCAAATCTGCTACTTTAGCCAGGTCAATCATCATGTTAATGTCACATCCACATTCAATAATGGTGAGTCTACGCTTTTTACCTATAAATGAAAAGATGAAAATTTTACTTTTAAAGAAATCTTGAAAAAATATATCCATTAACTCTAATTACTGTTTTTAACTGCATCAAGTAAAACACCATTAATACTTACAGGAAGGAGTAGGCAAAAAGTTCATTTTTATAGGTGAAAACTGATCCATCTTGGTTTTCTTGCTATATTCTCTTAATTTTAAAACATCAACAGAAGCCTACTCACATGAATAAAGTGCTCAAACAGTCAAAATTCCAACTAAAATGGGCAGACAGGTAACTTTCATAATGAGCCTGCTGTTCTGCAGTGGCCCAACACTTCTATCTCTATCAAAGCATCCTAATGTTTCCATTATAGCTAAAAAAGTCCTCAAACCTAATGTAACAGAATGTTCATGTAACAATCTTTATTTCTAACTAAGTTTAAAGAAATCATCACCATAATAGAATGTCTTAAAAACAAAGAAAAGCTTCAGTCCAACTACAGCTGACTCTTGAACAAGGAGGTTAGAATGACATCTCTGAGCAGTGGAAAATCTGGATATAACTTCTGACTCCCCCAAAACTTCAGTCATCCCTTGGTATCCATAGGGAATTGGTTCCAGAATGCCCATGGATATCAAAATCCACAGGTGCTCAACTGGCTTGCATAAAACGGCATACGACAATGCACACAGTTGGCTTCCACATGCAGACTCCTAACCACAGATCAAAAATACTCTTTGATCCATGGTTGGTTGAATCTGCAGACATGAAACCTAAGAATACAGAGAGCCAACTGTACATTTATCAAAAAAATCCACACATGAGTAGACCTGTGCAGTTCAAGGGTCAACTGTACATTATTGCTACAATAAAAGTTCAGATTCTACCACTGTCATTTTGGAAATGTTTCATCTTCCTTCAAATTTAGATAGGGTACCATCTTCCAAAGCAGATAAATTCTCACAGGAAAAAAAAGAGAAAAATTCCTTTACTTCCACAAGAACAGAAGTACCTGCTATCTGTCAAATGAAGGTGCTCACCATGACCAAGCCAGCATGCCCAGACTGCCAAGCCTTTCAGAGGAGTATACCTAGCATATCCACACTGCAGTCAGAATAAGGTATACACCTACATCATTATTATCTCTAGGAATCTATCTTTTTCTGAAGCTACAGCCAACTTAGTAAAACTACAAGAGAGGTAGTATGAAGTGACGGTATTACTTTAACATTTACCAGTTAAAATAAGTGTTCAACAGCCCTGGCTATGTGAGTCCATTGGTTGGAGCATTGTCCTGTACACCAAAAAGTTGCGGATTCCATCCCTAGTCAGGGATCATATCATATACCTAGATTGTTAGGTTTGATCCCTGCTTGGGGTGCATACAGGAGGAAAATGATTGATGTTTCTCACATTTATCTCTCTCTCAAATCAATAAATGTATCCTCAGGTGAGGATTAAAAAAAAAAGTTCAACAAAGACATGCATGCTTCTCAGACAACACCATCTGCCATGTCAGTCTTGGGTAGCACCCTCCCACCTGACACAATTGTTACAGGGCCTCTAATCTCCATCAGCTTCTGCCTGGTGAAGTTCCGAATGAGGCACCGAATCAAAGTGCTCTTTCCAACTTTTGGTGGCCCCATCACCACCACTACTATTGGAGGGGGCTCTAGTGGAGTTCGATCAACTGTTGGAACATGATGCTTTTTTGCCTTCAAATCCTGAGTCCTATTTGTAAAAAAAAAAAAAAGTACATTCATTTTCAAAATATAAACACATATAAGGCATTATCCTTATAAGTAAAGATTTTAATGAGAGCAGAACAGACAATATATAGATACAATTAACTTGTTAACTTCTAGCTCCAATCCAAATAACCACTTCAACAATGTAGAATGTTGTAGGTTTCATTAGTTGATTACAGTAGTTTAAAAAGAAAAAAGGACACCCTGGCAGGTGTAGCTCAGTGGATTGAACTGCGAACCAAAGTGTCGCCTGTTCAATTCCCAGTCAGGGCACATGCCTGGGTTGCAGGCCAGGTCCCCAGTGAGGGCCATGTGAAAGGCAACCATACACTGCTGTTTCTCTCCCTCACTTTCTCCCTCCTTTCCCCTCTCTAAAAATAAATAAAATCTTTAAAATAATAAAATAAAAAAATAAAAGCCAAAAGGACATACATGGAAACGGTGAATCATAATGAATAAGAACAGAGGCTATGGAGTTAAAATTTGGCTCTCCTACTAGGAAAATCAAATTCAATAATGATTAAAGTACACCTCTTGGCACATAATAAGGATTCATTAAATAAAGCTATTTAGCCCTGGCTGCTGTAGCTCAGTGGATTGAGCACAGGCTGGGAACCAAAGGGTCCCAGTTCAATTCCCAGTCAGGGCACATGCCTGGGTTGCAGGTCAGGTCCCCAGTGAGGGCCATGTGAGAGGCAACCGTACATTGCTGTTTCTCTCCCTCTTTCTCCCTCCCTTCCCCTCTGTCTAAAAATTAATTAATTAATTAAAAAAAAATAAAGCTACTTAATGTTATACATTACAATTATATAAAACATACCCAGAGGAAAAAAAAGCACACTGATTACCATAGACATTTTTTAAAATTTATGAACATATAAATTCTATAAAGAAAAACTCCTAAGCTTTTTTCTTGGGCAAAAAAAAAAAAAAAGCCAATCAGTATACAGAGATGCTGGTGGCAAGGCAGCTTCCAGAGGAAATATTTCTTATATTTTAGTAAAAGAAATATGGCATGCATCCCCATGTCCTTCAGAGCTGAATAGACTCATGAATCTAGAAATCATCTGAAGAGCCCCTGGCTGGTGTAGCTCAGTGGATTGAGCACAGGCTGGGAACCAGAGGGTCTCCAGTTCAATTCCCAGTCGGGGCAAATGCCTGGGTTGCGGGCCAGGTCCTCAGTTGGGGCCACATGAGAGGCAACCACACATTGATATTTCTCTCTCTCTTTCTCCCTTCCTCCCCCTGTCTAAAAATAAATAAAATCTTTAAAAAGATAAAAAAATAAAAATCACCTGAAGAAACTCCTACTGCTTAAAAAGAAAAAAAAAAAAAAAAAAGAAAGAACCACTAGAATCCAGCTAAACGTACCTGTGAAAGGATCGAGCCATCCGTACAGCAGACTGGACTGCAAAAGCTTTGGGGTTTCTATTCTGGCTGTCTTCTTCATCACCAAGCTGGAGATCCTGCAGATGCCGTGTCTTTTTCTTATCAGCTTTGGGCCCACTGTTTTTCTTTCTGTGTTTCTTCTGGTCCTTAGTTTCCATACTGACTTTTTACCAATTCACAAGTAATTCTAATCTACATTGAATGAGGTGGGGGTGGGGGAAGTATTTTATAATCCAGACAACACCCAGGGGAAAACAGTAAATTTCCTTTTTTTTTCCTTTAAAAAGTTACATATTTGGCCCTGGATGGTGTGGCTCAGTGGATTGAACATGGGCCTGCGAACCAAAGTGTTGCAGGTTAGATTCCCAGCTGGGGAGCCTGCCTGGGTTGTGAGCCAAGTCGTGCCCCCAGTAGGAGGCGCTCCAGAGGCAACCACACATTGATGTTTCTCTCCCTCTCTCCTTGTCTTCCCCCTCTCTAAAAATAAATATTTAAAAAATAAATAAAAGTTACATATTTATTCACCCAACATGAGCAGGCACTGCTTATGCCCAAATTCACTGCTCTGCTATCTACAAATTAGGTTACCTCTACTTAGGTTACGACCTATTCATCCTAGGTTTCTATATCAACATTGTTCCATTTCTACAATGATGGAAACATCCTATAGCTATACTTTTCAACACAGTAGCCACTAGCCACATGCTGTACTAAGTGAAACTGAGAAACTAAAATTTTATTTTATTTTTTTTAAAGATTTTTTTATTTATTTATTATTAGAGAGAGGGGAAGGGAGGGAGACAGAGAGGGAGAGAAACAGCAATGTATGGTTGCCTCTCACATGGCCCTCACGGGGACCTGGCCTGCAACCCAGGCATGTGCCCTGACTGGGAATCGAACCGGTACCCTCTGGTTCCCAGCCCGCGCTCAATCCACTGAGCTACACCAGCCAGGGCAGAAACTGAAATTTTAATTAATTCAATTCTAAATTTAAATAGTCATGTGACCAGTAGTTACCATACTGACGGACAGCTCAGCCCTAAATATCAATTAGACTAATGAAGTGGCTCCAAATGTACACTATTTTTAAGATATTTTATTTAAAAAAATTAAAGCATTTTAATAACCCTCCAACATGATAGCAGTATTACTTTTACTTTGATTATGTAGAACTTCTAAATTATAATCACCTATATACATTTAAAAACAGTACTGTCTACCTGTGTGAGATATGGTTGGTTGTAGATGATGCCTAGAGGCCACACAGATTTGCCAAAACGAAACCCTCATGATTTCTGAACTTCCCAATAATTCATGCCCCATAAATTGGGATCCACTAGATTTACGTTTTTTTAAGGAAATTAGGCTGCATACGGTATGAGAATATTGTTAACAAAAAGGGGAGCGGGGGATCACGTCACCAAATTGAGGTACTGAATTAACTTCAGTTCAAAAAATATGTGTCTGCCTATGATGTGCTAAGCACTGTGCCAGGAGATGGCTAGTTATGATCTGACCAGAGGAGGAAATTCAAACTAATGTCTTCAGAGCCATGCAGTAAGGCCCACATCAGAAGGTTGCACTGTAGGTCAGTCGGATTTCCACATACTCCAGCGGAAACATTTAGCAAGTCGATATACACCACACAATGTCAAGAAATACTACTCGGGAGTTAGGAGAGCTGGATTCCATGAGCACTTTGAAACTAAATAGCTATGTGACTCTAGGCCATTACTTTTCTCTACATTTTGGCCTCAAACTTGTACCTACTTGATGACTTTCTTCTTTGGCGGGGCGGAGGTGAGGGGGGAGGAAGTGCATTTTGGAATTAAAGAGATGTGGCTAAAGTCTAAATCACCAGCTAGAAGTATTCCGCCATGAAACGATCTCTCAACTCTCCCTCCCAATCTGCTCTCCCAGTCTAGGGTCTCAATACGAATTCATGAGCCATTCCAACGACTTCGGAGCACTTATCCGGCAGCTGCGTCTGAGTCACTCGTCGTGAGGAAACTGCCCGAGAGACTGAAGGAGGACCTTAGGTGCTCCACACGCGACCCTCCCAGCGCCCCAACACCGCAGACCCACTACCGCCTCCTCCGCCAGGCCACGGCCCGTTACCTAGTTCACAGCCGCTACTCGTCCCCAGGCCCTCGTGGAGGTCAGCCGGAAAAGGAAAAACGCCCTAAGCGAGTACTGTAACCACGGACGGGAAACAAGGCGAGGGCAGAAGAAAGAGACCGGTGAGGGGACGACTTTCCAGGGAGAGCCACAAGGAAGACTTTTGATTGGCTAACGGTCGGCGCGAAGCGTCCATCCGGAGCCACCCTGACCGCCCACGGAAGCAGGGGCTCTGGAACCGCCCCCCCCCCCCCCCCCCCCCCCC